>BDCZ01000204.1:0-12991 GCA_001662365.1 Chlamydomonas applanata | reverse complement strand
CAAGCTCTATGTGCATGTCTCTTAGAAGCCTCAGCTCTTCATCCTGCGCGCGGAACCACCTCTGAATGCACTGATAACTCCAGATCTGACCCCCCCCCCCTCCCTGCAACGCAGTCGGGCTTCTCGGACCAAAACGCATACATCCGGGAGCTGACGCTGAAGAGCATCCTGCCGCTCGCGCCCAAGCTGACGCACAAGACGCTCACCAACAGCGTGCTCAAGCACCTGTCCAAGCTTCAGGTCCGTGCCCTGCACGGGCTGCAAATGAAATGTCAGTGGTCGCAGCTGTGTGGATTGGTTTATGCAGGCACGCATGCAGGTACGTGTACTGCAGGTACGTGTACTGCCCTGTTCTGCCCGTGCCCTGTCCTGCAAACGAAATGCCGGCGGGCACAGCTGTGGGGCTGGGTCACTTGGGAGCGCGCGTGCGTGTGAATGTGTGCGCGTACGGGTGTGGGGTGGGGTGGGGTTGGGGTGGCGTTCGGGTTTTGGGGGACAGGGGGGCAGGGGGTGCAGCCGGATGGCGTTGGCTCTTGTGGGCGCTTGCAACAGGGTGACGTAGCGTGGGGAGTGGTGGATTAGTCCTTAGCGTGCAGAGGAGGAGGAATGTGGGCGCATGGCTCATTACGCATACCGCGCACCATGCGGTGTTTCCCTGCTTTCTTGTTATGTGGGACCTGGCTGGTGGATTGCTGGCTGCTTGTTTGGCTGGCTCTCTTGCATGAGTTGTACACCTTTGTGGGGTGCGTTCCCCACCCTCCTATAAACCACCCACCCCGTGCACCCCCCATCCCCCACCCCCACCCCGAGGCCTGCTGCAGCCGTAACTGTGCCCCCAACTGTACTGCCAATGGTACTGCCGATTGTATTGCCCTCCGTACTACCTGCCGTACCGCAGGTGGACGAGGAGCCGTCCATCCGTGCCAACACGACCGTGCTGCTGGGTAACATCGCCCGCCACCTGGGGGAGGCGACGTGCAAGCGGGTGCTCGTCAACGCATTTACGCGTGCGCTCAAGGTGCCAGGGTGGAATGGTGCAGCTGGTCACGATATCATTGCGACAAGGTTGATGTTGTTTACAGTGCTCATGTTGTGTTCACTCGCGCGTTCAAGGTGCCGGGTTGGATTGGTGCTGGTTACGGTATGCATTTGGGCACGATTCGTACACATTCATGTAGCAACAATTCATGCTAAGCTGCTGGTATGCTTGTCTGATAGGCTGTGCCGTGCCTCAGACATGCCACCCACCTACTTTCCCATATATATAATTATATATACATATATACATATACATATATACATATATAAATACATATTTATATACACATACATACATACATACATACATACATACATGCATACATACATACATACATACATACATACATACATACATACATTATATATATACATATATACCGTAGAAATTTTTTGCCATCACGACACCCCCAAAAAACTTTTTAATTTAATGCTCCACGAGGCCCAAAACTGTATTGTTATACTACACCACGAAGCCTCGGCTGATCGGCGAGATTGCTGTCGCCTCGTCGCTACGTGACTGATACCTAGCGCGATCTGACTGCCGCTGTTTGCAGCCACCATTCCCCAGCCCGTGCCTGGGTTCAGGTCGTCCAGGTCACTTACAGTGACCTGGAATTTTCTTCGCGCACGTCCGCCAGGCCTGAATAATGATTATTATTCGCATCACTAAATTGCAACACGAAGGGTTCCCGATAATTTCATTATTTTTCACGAGGGGGTCGAAAACGTCGAAAACGATATTAATTCGTGATGGCAAAGCTGCTCTACGGTATACATATATATATGTATGTATATGTACATACAGCCCGTGTTGCACTGCCTGCACGCGCCCCTTGCACTGCCCATGCACCGCCACCCCGTGCCAGCCCCCGCACTGCCCGTACCGCCCTTCGTGTGACGACTGTACCGCCGGCGCCCTCTTGTACCGCAGGACGTGTTCCCGCCTGCCAAGATCGCGGGCCTGCGCGCCATGGTGGCCACCGCAGTGTATCACGACGCAGAGGACGCGGCCCTGCGCATCCTGCCAGCAGTCACACCCCTGGCCCTGGACCCTGTGGGCGAGGTGGGTGGGGATCCTGAATATGAGCCTGATGAGCCTGATCCTGTATATGATACCCTAAGCCGGGCGCGCTACATGAAGCGACTGATAGCAACCGATTTTAACCACCATTTTGTAAGAAGGACCTACTTGAAGTGCTGACAGTACGTAAGTCGGTGCTTACAGTACATCCTACATCGTAAGTGCGGTGTCTGCAGCTTTGGGATCTGGACCCCAGGGTGCCCTGACATATGCAGGTGTTCCTGAGGTATTCCTGGCTCTTAATTTTGTGGCCCCTGCCCAGTTGGAGTCTGCTCTGAGCGCACGGGTGTTGATGGCTTTGCAACGCATTGCTGCCGCAGGTACGGGCGGCGGCGCTGCAGGTGCTGGAGGTGTTTGTGCGTGTGCTCAAGGAGGCAGATGCCAGGCGCACAGCTGAGGCGGCAGCATCTGGCGACGCCGGCGGCATGCCTGGCGGTGCTGGGCCAGCGGGCGGCGCCCCTGCCATCTCCATGACCGCCGCTGGATCCTCAGTGCTCTCCTGGGCAGTGTCTTCACTGATCACTTCGACTGGGCTGGCGGTGAAGGCGCCTGCGGCTGCGGCTGGCGTGCCGGGGGCCGGTTCAAGCAGTGGGGCGGGGGCGGCGGCCCCCGTGGTGGCAGCCGCAGGCACGACTGGGCGGCTGGCAGGCACTGCAGTGCCGGCAGCAGCAGCTGCGAGGGTGGGCGGTGCAGCAGCGCCGGCTGTGGGCCGGGCGGTGTCGGGGTCTGGGGCAGCGGCAGCAGTGGGCAGCTCGAGCGCTGCGGCAAGTGCAGGTGGTGGTGCCAAGGCAGGAGATGGGTGGGATGATGACGACGACGAGCTGCTGGGCATGGTGGGTATCTTTTGCCTAGAATTTTGGGAACCTCTGCTTGGGATCATGGCAATCTCCGGCTATCTCCTGCCTCCGCACCTGTGCCTTTGGTATGGCAGCCCAACACTTCCACAACATTCGTCAGCACCCGGGGTTTGCAGCAACACTGGATTGCGCCTTGTCTCTGCGCTTGACGCTCTCCTGCTGCTCTGCCTCTCCTGCGCCTCTGTTTTCATTGTGTCAGGCTCTTGTACCTTTTGTACCGCTTTCTCACTTTTTCACTTGGCTCTTGTACCTTTTCAACCTCCAGGAGGATGACGACGCGGAGGCCAAGGCTCGTAGCCGGCTGAGCGCCAAGCCTGCTGCCAAGCCGGCTGCCCCCACACGGCCAGCGTCTGCAGTGCCCCGGGGGGCGGCTGTGACAGCGGCACCGACACCCAAGGTTTCATCAGGTGCGGCACTGTGCACAGGTTGCCGCCTTATTGGGTCGGGGACGGGGCCGGGGGCAGGGGCAGGGGCAGGGACGGGGGCATCCTTCAGGGCTGCGCGGGCGCTGCTTGTGAGAGTGCACCGAGTGTGTTGTGGCCTCGTTCACATCTCGCTGCTGTCATCCGGGGCAAGGGGAAAAGGGAGTCAGCTCAGTTCCGTGCTGCATGCATTCCACTAGATAATCTATCTGGTCAGACCACAACCCTGACAAAGCCACAGCAGCGGAGCACGCCTGGCTGAGCAAGTGTGTGTGGTGTGATGCCTCGCGTGCCCAGGCGGGTCAGGTTGGGACCTGGATGAAGACAAAGATAAGGACGGCTGGGACAGCCTGGACTTGCCAGCCCCCAAGCCAGCACCAGCTGCTGCAGCTCCTGCCAGGCCGAGAGCTACAGCTGCAGGCAGTAGTGGAGGGGGGGCAGGAGCTAGTGCGGGCGGGGCGGCAGGGGCGAAACCAAAGACCGGGGGGGCACTCAAGCTGGGAGTGCAGAAGCTAGGGGTGCAGAAGGCGCCCAGTGGGACAGGGGCTGCCTTTGATTTCAAGGAGGATGAGTGGTAGAGTGAGACTGAGCCTGTAACACTGGTGCAGTACAGAAGTACAGATCCAGATGCTGGCCGGCAGTACAGATGCTGGGGGGAAGTACAGACTCTGCGGGGAAGTACAGATGCTGGGGAGAAAGTACAGATCCAGTGTCCTAAGGCTTGAGTCCATGTATTTGCAGCTGATGAGGCGACATGCAGGCCGGGTAGCATGCTGCAGGATGTGACATTAAAACCTCAGAACTGAGAGCAGGGCTAACCAAGCTGGGATGTACACGACATGCACAGCCAACGACTACGAAGTCCAGCAGGCATGCACCGCTACCTTCAAGCCAAAGCCAACCAAGCCAACCAAGGGGGGATGCAAGGACCAAACACAGGCACATGCAGTAACCATAATGTCCAGAGGCAAGCTGTTGACACGTTGTGTAGTCAAAAAACGACTGCTGCCTTCCTCTCCTCTGCGCCAAGCCTCTCCCAGGCGTTAGCGATGCCCATACCCAGGACTGCAGTGGCGGTGACACCTGTCGACTACAGTAATCAGCCCTATGTCAGGCCCTAGTGCGTCAAGAGGCCCTATGATGCAAGAGCCCGGTTATGCAATGCACACACCACTGCTGTTCAAGTTGCAGGGGCAGCTGGGACAGCAGCCGGAGTCCTGATTTCCACACATGCCACACATGCCTAGCACAGCCGCGGCCCACCACCACACCTACGTGCACATAAGCCAACCCACACTTGACCAATTCCACCCCTACTTGAATTCAAGGCACACTTCTACATCATATTGTTGTCATGGCAACTGACCCAATTCACCATTGCGATTGACGCCGCAGCACCCCACCCATAAGACATGACGCACTAACACCCAGACAAGCACTTTTCGTCATTTCAATGCTTCCAACGCTTTCTTCATGCTTTCCGGGGTACAGGCTTAGGAGTGAGGGGCTTGGGCACCCCCTTTCCAGGTGGTAGCCGTGCGCTGGCTGCAGCCGGTGAGGCAGGGCGTGCCGGCTGTGGGCCGAGCTTAAGGCCACTGCCGTTGGGCCGCGGCATATCCTGTGGGCAGTACGCGGGCGGGCGGGGAGTACAACATGAGCAGCTGGGCACATGTACCTGAGCACCAGTGGTTGTGTATGGAGCTGGTGGCACAGGCATGCCACAGGCGGGTGACCCTCTGCTGCTCGTGTGACTCCGCTGACTAGGCCCAGCTTGCTTCACGTAATCAAACCAATACTCAAATACTCAAAGTACAACAGGTACTCAACCAAACGTATGTACCATACTCATCACTCAAGTGCTAGCATGTTGCTGACCAGCCTTCCCCAAACGTTCCAAAGCATATGTGCTCACAAGCTCCACAGCAGTCATGCAGCGCTCAGCCATAGCTGCTCGCCAATACTCCCTGCTGTTACTACTGCCACATGTACTGCCACATGTACTGCCAACGTCCTGTGCGTACTGCCGCACCTGCTCGTGCTCAGGGTCTGCATCGTCCGTGGTGCCGTTCACATCCTGGTACGAAAAGTGGTTCTCGCGCTCGTACGCGGCCTGCGGTACGAGCAGGCGGTGCAAGTTGAGCGGTACAGCAGACCGGAGCAAGTGTCCAACACACCTGAGACTACAAACCACAACTGTACCATCATACCGTCATATCCATAAAGTACACAGTCCTAGTCCAAGCCATAAATGCACACTAACCAACCCCGTGTTCCCCTGAATACACATGCATGTAGTATAAATTCAGCAGTACATGCGGTACGCCTCAACCGCATCCATGCACTACAAGGTATGCACCTGGTAGAAGCGTGACAGGTTCCTGTCATGAGCCAATGACTGAGATGGTGAGCGGAAGTACATGTAGGGCGTGTACCGCAGGAAGTTGGACACGCGTGACGTGTAGATGTCGGCGTACTTTTCGATCTGGCGGCACAGCTGGGACTTGTCGTTGAGGCCGGCGCGAGACAGATAGCCCCAGCGGCGGTTGAAGTGTGAGCCGTCCTGGTGGTAGGTGGGGCAGGGGCAAGTGCAGGGGGGCGCAGGGGCGGGGGCAGGGGCAGGGGGGAGGGACAGGTGGTGAGTGCTCAGGGAAACAGTTGGTACCACAATAAGAGGAGTGCTTGGAGCAGGCAGTACAGTGCCATGAAGAATTGGGCACAAGCGGGCCCCATTGGGCACAAAGCGACACAAAGCATGTTGCCAGTCGTCACTGTAGGAAGAAAAAATGTTATGGTCGGATGTACAATGACCGAATGCATGCAGCCCAACAGCGATGCCTTGTAACAAGCACCCCAGCAGGCCGGCTAATGAGGAGCATGGCAACCCAGCACATCCCAGTGCCCTTTCCATATCACCGCCCAGTACAGCATAGCAGGCCAGAGCAACCCAGTACAGCCTAGCAACCCCGTGCAGCCCAGCAGGAACCCCCTCCCGGCCCTCTTCAAGCACACGCACCTGCTCCAGCATGGGTCCAATCTTCTCGTCCAGCGCCTCCATCACCATGAGCAGCTGGCCCAGCGTCTCGTTGATGCCCTCCTGCGGTACAGGCAGTACATCATGGCGGTACAGGCGGTAGATCACGGCGGTACAGGCAGTATGGGCATGCCGCGTCACCTTGCAGCACTCCCTCTGGTGAATACTACCGTACACGATCGGCAAAAGCGAACGCCACAACCAGCTCAAAACACCGCTCAGTCCAAGCATGATCATGCACACAACTGTCAGCTGTAGCTGCGTTAAGCCCATCACATTCAGTTCAAGCACTCGGTCCACAGGCCTAGGCAGCCGCAGGCACATAGCTGTCAGCTGTAGCCGCCCACCTCATCATCAAAGGATGACAGGTTGTTGTGACCGTTGACGAAGCGCTGCCGTGCGAGGCGCAACTGATTGAACACGTCACCCACCTGCCACCCATGCCATTGTACGCATGCGCCATTGATGCAAGTGTGAGAAGAGTGTGCCACCAACTGCTGTTTGCAATGCTTGCCGCTGGAAGGGCTATCAGCCTGATCATGCCCTGTGTACTTGCATATAGCACACTGCACACAGTCTATAAACCTGTACACCCACGCTGTACTTGTAATAGAAACTCGCACATAACTCACTAATAACCCAAGTACCGTACCCACTCTTCCACCCACCAGCTCGATATGTCCTGTCCTGTCCTGTCCTGTCCTGATCTGTCCTGACTGGTGCGTAGTAGTAAGGACACACAACTCAGCTCTCCCACCCACCAGCTGCCACCCACCAACCCACCAACCACCAGTTTCAAACACATCCCGACGGCCCTCCCGCACACACCCTGAGCCCCTATTCTGTACTTGTAACAATGAATTGCATAGGAACAATACCGCCTACACAACCCACTGCTGCGCTGTCCAGCCCACCCACCAGCTCCTTCTTGTTCATCAGCTCCTTGAGACGGTCGCGGTGCGGGCGGCCGAGCGCGAGCGAGTCGATCTCACGCTCCAGCTCACGGATGATGAGCGCGGTGCGCCACCTGTCGTGTGCGTGGACCACGCAATGAACATGGGGCACGATAAATGGCACGCAGCACATGCTCACGCGGTGGCACATGGCGCACGGTGCATGGCGTGAGGGACCTGATGAGTGCGGAGTGCCACCTGTTGGCGCACGGCGCATGGCGCAAGGGACCTGATGAGTGCGGTGTGCCGCCTGTTGGGGAGACCACGACATGACGAATGTTGGTGGGCATGACGTGGCACATGGCATGGGGGGCCGTGGCAGGGAGGCGCATGGGCAGTTTGATTTCGATGTGTAGTCGGCAGGCCTGCCGCTGCTGCGCATGATGATTTCACAGCGTGCGTTCGCTTGGTCGTGCGGTTGCTCATCATGTATGGCTGCTCTGCTCGTGCGTGTACAATGGGATGTGTGTGCACGTGGGACGTGCAGAAACCTCAGCACCTGAAGTTGATCTTGGCGAGGGCAGCATCCGTGTAGATGTGGTCGCCCACGTACAGGATGTCATCGCCCTCCACCTGCAGCAGTACAGTGCGGTACACACGGCAGTACAGTGTGGTACATAGCAGTACAATGTGGTACACAGCAGTACAGTGGAGGTGAATGGAGCAGTACAGTACAGTGCACGGCAGTACATACAGCGGTACAGTGCATACAGCGGTACACTGTGCACGGTACATGGCAGCACAGGTAGGTAAGGCATGGTGGAGCAGTAGCATGGCACAGCAGTGTGCGCCTTCAGCTCGCGCCTGCTACTTGGGGGGTTGTCAACCCTGCTCCCCACCTCCCAACCCCTGAACACCTCACGCCCCTCCCCGTCGCATATCCCACCCCCTAAGCCTTCAACCCCACCCTGGTGCACCCCACCACCGTGGTCTCCCTCATGTATTCATGTATGCTTGCCGGCCTGAGACCCCTACTGCTGGGCCAGTCAGCTGGTTGTTTACATGCCCCGGAACAGGGATGTCTGTCCTAAGGGGTGACATGGCATCACAACACAGTATAACACAGTACACATTCTACACCACAGTACAAGCAGTAGTTAGTTGGTTACAAGGGAAACAGGTGTCTGTCCTGAGGGCGCCTCTGGCAACGCACCCCCAGCGCCTTCTCCACCATGCGCGCCGATCCCCCGCAGTACAGCCCACCATTCTTGGCCGCCAGCACAGGCCGCATCAGCCCATCGTCCGTCACCACCTGTGACCACATACATGTTGGCACATGAGTGGCACATGAGTGGCACATGAGTGGCACATGAGTGGCACATTAGCAGGCGGGATTGGTTGGAGAGCAAGGGGCATCAACCCATCGTCCGTCACCACCAGACGCAGGACGAGCCAGGCAGCAAATCATGCAGAACTTGTGCGATTGATGTTTAGGATGCATGCTTAGGATTGATGTTCAGGATTGATGTAGCACTGTAGGTAGGCATGCAGTACACATTATCCAGTTGCAGTACACATTACGTGCGCAGTACGTGCGCAGTACACATTATCCACTCAGGCCTGGTGCAGGACTGTCATAGTGCAGTCATGGTACTTTAGAATCGCAAGTACAGTCAAGGCACACCACAGTACAGTTGCGGCACAAAAACAGTGCGGATGCGGTACAGCAGTACAGTTGCGGTACAGTTGCGGTACGATTTGCGGTACACTCCACACCTCGTACAGGGACATGTTGTAGTTGAAGAAGTCAGGCTTGCGGGCCATGACGATGACCATGTCAAAGAGGTCTCGCCACCTCATGCCCTGCAGCCAGCATGCACCGCCGTCAGCTCACTCGGCGTGTAACTGTGCAGCAGCTACATGCACGTGCTGCAACGCCCCGGCATGCAGAGCACCTCACTTCCTGCGACCTAAGGCACACTGTGCATGCGGGAGGGGTGCAGGCAAACCCATGCAGAGGCTTACACCTTGCAACTGAGCTTGAGCAGCCCGCACTCATGCAGTAATTCACCCAAGGCAATCACCGGCCAACCACACCTTTGGCAGGAAGCGGTCGTACGCGAATGACATCATCTTGTTGGTGTACTCGTAATCAGAGTTGGTGATGAGCAGCAGCTGCTTGCCACTATCTCTTTGGTCCAGTAGTGCCTGAGCCATGCCGCTATCCAGCTCCACGTACTTTTCAGGTGCCTGCGGTACATTTGCAGTACAAGTGTAGTGCAGGCACGGTACTGGCAGACGAGGCAGTACAGCTTGGAATGGTACAGACCGGACAGGCTGCACCCCATGTACCCTTCTACTCTAGATCCTACCTTCTGCATTACATGCCCACGAGCATATCACTCATGTGTGAGATCACAGGTCATCACTCACCTGGATGATCTCTGCCTTGAGCTTGCCCTCGACATGGGTGCGGTACAGCGCCTTAGCCACCAGGCCGTACAGCGACTGGTAGCTCATATTGCCACTGCCCACATTGAACGCGCCCTGGGGGAGGGTGGAGGGAGAAAGAGTGTGTGTGGGGTTGGCATTGGTGGTGGTGTTGGTGGTGGTGGGGAGGGGGGTTGGGGAGGGGTGCAGGGGAAGAGGTCGGAGAGGGATCCGCCGGGGTCTCCGCGTGTAACGACCGTGTCCCCAGTGTGTCTCAGGCAGGGGAAGGGGTCGTGCACCAGCTGGGCCCCATCCATGCACCCACCCATGCACACTGCAAATGATTCTCCTTTCTTGAAGCGTCGCACACAGGCCCCACATGCCGCCCTAAGCCATCAAGGCCACTCACCTGGTCCAGCCTGTCAACCAGCTGCATGTACATGACCGCCTCGCTGACAGAGAATAGGGTGTTGAGGAACACCCAGCGGCCCTCGTTGCGCAGGTTCACTACCTGGGGATTGGGTAGAGGTTATGGTTATGGTTACACAGGCAGTGGAACAGCGAACGCGGCTATGTGTTGAGGGTTTTAGGGGTTGGGAGTTCAGGGTGGCTCAGGATTGGGGCAAAGGTGTATAGGGTTTGAAGTTCGAAACCATAGGGGGAGGAAAGGGGTTGGGCGGGTAATCGGTTGGTTGGTTGGTAGGTCAGTTGGCCGGGCGGTAGCATTGTGGGTGCGGGCATGGGTATGGGGAATGGGGAGCTTGGCTGGGGGTGCCAGGATTGCCGATGCACTGCATGAGGGGGGTCCCAGCCCAGAAATGCATGCTTGCCAGTTGCCCTCCTCTGCTGCATCTGCCAGGCATTAGATGGAGGCCTGCTCTCGGGGAACCGGGTATCTGCAGGACCCCCTCATCATTTAGATCGCAAGTATTTATAAGCACAAGCATATTATTTAGATTGCAAGTATTTATAAGCACCCCTAATGGGAATACTGTAACAAGTCAAGTCATTTAATGCAACTATTGACCCATCCTGGGGCGTGGTCCTGGAGACCTGCCCACAGCACACAGCAGCCCCTTTCAATCGGCCTTCCCATCTCACGTGGCCACTCCACCACTCCCAGCCCTGCACAATCACACCGCCTGGTGCTGCGCCGCCTGTACCGCAGTGATTAGTACTGCCTGTACCGCAGTGCCTGGTACTGCCTGTACTGCCCCCACCCACCTCGCGCCCGTACTGCTCGCGGATCTCCTGCCAGCTCATCATGCGGGTGCCATGCATGCCGCGCTTCACGAGCCTGCGGTCATGCCAGCCATCCAACAGACAGAGGAAGAAGAGGAAGCACAGTCAGGAGGAAGAAGCGCAGTCAGATGGGGGCGTGCCTTGGCCTTGGAGCCTTTTCAGTGTGTTTTGTTGTCTGTGGACGCAGCACGCAGAGTGATGCGCAAGCAGCCAGCTGGAGACCCTGCCCCTGCCCCGGCCTGCTCGACCTAGCTGCCCAGGCCGCTGATCTGGCTGGCTGCTCCAACTACAGCACCTCCTCTTATTAGCACACTCCCATGATGGCGGCATGGCGCGAGCTAAAGACCCCACTGGTAAGCACCCAGCGACCTTCATTCCACTGAAAAGCCACTGAAACGGAGGGCCCCGACCCCACAGCACCCCTCAACCGAGGGCGCTGATTCCCGCTATGCCCAGCCCTTCCGTCAACTCCAAGCTCTAGGCTGCGGAGAGCCCACGCCAAAGGCCCCCGCCAGGCCGCAAACACCCCCCCACACACACCCGGCCCCAGCTCCGGTGGCTCACCCGAAGCGGTCCACCTTGATGAGGTTGCCCCTGTCCTTGTCCATGATCAGCCCCCGAATGACGAGCTCGGGGTCGAAGCGCAGCCCGTCCACGGGGACGCCCTGTGGGTTTGAGTGAGGGCATGGGGAAGGGGGCATGTAGCCAGTAGGGTGAGCACACCCGCGGTCGCCAGTAGGGTTAAAAGATACGGTGGGATGATCACGGGAACCGGGAGCGAGAATACCCGCCGGGGCCGGTGGGGTGAGGGGCTGGATGACAGCGGGAGCCCGCCAGAGGTTTGAAGCATCATGCTGATGGGGATGAGGGCTGCGCAGTCAGCAGCAGCAGGTGGGATGACAACGGGAGCTGGCCAGAGCCGGTAGGGTGAGGGGATGGGTGTAGGGTGAGGACGGGGGGAGATATATATATATATATATATATATGAGGAGACATGCCTAATTCAATACAATCTGACTTTAAGTACAGAAATGGACAGGGCTGACCATGTTGTTCCCAGTCAAACTTTGCACACACCTGCATATATGTGTTCTGAGCATGGATACCGAGTTTGGTAATCAACATATGAGTATATGAAACACTGTGCAGCCTGATCCCAATCACCCCAACCGAAGCCGCCCGCGAAGCCTTTTGCCGAATTCCATAAGGTTTAGGTTACTGCCATTTGCAGCCCTCTAAACGCATCTATTTCCCCTGCTTCTTGGCCACCCCCTTGCCCTTGGCCCCTTGGCTGCCCTTGGGCTTGGCCACGGCCTTCTTGCGCCCCCGCTGGCTGGTGGAGGGTCCGGCATATATATATCAGCCAGGGCTGCGCCGTCAACAACAGCTGCTCAGGATTCCAGGACCGGGGTCAGGCTCCACCGCCCTTCAGCTTGGTGTGTTCAAAGGCTCAGGAGTTCAGGGACTCATCAGGGCGGGGTGCACCTAGCCGTTGAATTGTAGGTTTGGGGTGCAGACGTAGGAGCTGTGTTTAGGGTGCAGACATTCCAGGTGCAAATGCAGGCCAGAATCAGGCTTCAAGCAGGGTGCAGTCGGAGGGGGTTGAGACTCGTTTTCACCTCACCTCACTTCACCTCAGTCCGTACTCGCTTAGGGTTCAAATAAAAATAAAAACCTGAAACAAAGGCTACACCATGAGCAAGCACCTGTTGCCGCAGTGTCTCCAGCCCGTACTCGTACGCGCGCCCCTCCCATGCGTTCACATCGTAGTGTATGAGCGTGTAGTCCATGTCAAAGCCTGGGAGGGCGCAGGGGAGCATAGCATGGCAGGGGGAGGGAGGGAGTGGATTGGAAGGGGGGAGAGGGGGTAGGAAGGGCAGTCCAGAGTGTGGCGGGGCGCAAGGCGGGGAGGGAGGGGGGATATGGTGAAAGGGCCCAACAATCTGAACTCTGCGACAACCCTGCTCATATCCCAATGTCAACAAACCCCCTCC
>BDCZ01000203.1:62624-107196 GCA_001662365.1 Chlamydomonas applanata | reverse complement strand
CACCGCCCCCGTACTGTGGCCTGCGCAAACGCTTCACCTCCATATACCACCACCCCACCCCACCTCCACTTTAACCCCACTCGTCATCATCTCCGCCGCCCCCATACCTTGGCCTGCGTGAACGCCTCCCGCAGCTCAGCCACCCGCCATGCCGCCGCTTCCTGCCGAGTCCCCGCGTCCACAACCGCCGTACTGCGGCCCGCCAGCCGCTCGGCGAGGGCATCCACATGGAAGCCAGTGACGCCCGGGTGCATCGACTCGCTCCGACCCAGCCGCACAAGCCCCGGTAGGCTGTGAGCGCACGGGCAAGGAGGCACCGGCACCGGCACACGTCTTTAAGGGGCATGCACAGCGCGTGATGACGGCGTTGCTGGGTGACAGTGTTAGCATAACGGCAGCCAGAGGGGGGGGAGAGAGAGGTGGTGCCACCCTTGTCACCAACACACCAAACGAAACTGTGTCACGGAACGCACACCCCACCAACGCAGCGCGCTCCTAACAACATACAAATCCAAACATAATTCATCCGGGATATCACTCATGCGCCACACACCTGCGTGATCCATCACACCGCACCACCATCTCCCGGGCCAGCCGTGCCACCAGCTCATCAATTGCTGCATTGCTCTGCGCACAGATCAGAATGCGCACGGGCGGTGTGGTGCCCAGATGCAGCCGGCCCTCGGGGCCCTCCACACCACCCCCCCCCTCGCCACCGGCCCCTGCAGCAGTGCCTGCCGCCGCCGTCGCTTTTGCCACTGCAGCCCGCCGCTTGGCCGCAGCTGGCTTCTTGTACTGCACTTGTACTGCCGCGGTTTTGGAGGCCGCGTCCATGCCAGCCGCGGCTTCATCAGGCTTGCTTTTGTTACCCCTGTACAGCCCCTCCTGGACTGTACCGCCTGCTGCTGTTGTGCAGCCCGCCAACAGTACACTGGTGATTGCCAGAATGGCGCTGGTCTTGCCAGTTCCTGGTGGGCCCTGTACAAGCGAAAAACGTGCTGAGGGGCGCAGTACAGACGCAATGGCTGCCAGCTGTGATACGTTGTACTGCTGCGCCAGCAACTCCCGCATGGGCTCCGGCACGCCGCCCGCACGCAGTGACTCCATGACAGTCACGGGGTCGGCTGTGAAAGCAAGCTGTGACGGGGCGTCCCCGCCTGTGGTGCCCGGCCGTAAAGGGGCCAGCGGCTGGGCAGCTGCTGGTGGTGGTGAGAGCAGGAAGGACCGCAGGCTGTCGGGCAGCAAGTGCAGGTTGCACAAGGCCTGGAACTCTCGCATATGAGGTACGAGGGAGTGCAGCTGTGTGGCGACCCACAGCGACCGAGGCCCAAACTCTGCAGCCAGTGTCGCGGCAGGTGCGGGGCCGTGTGGCCTGCTGCCTGACGTGGCCGTGCTGCCGGTGCCGATGAGCAGGGGGGCCCCGTCGTTGCGGGCGCGCTCGAGCGCAGCATCAGGTGAGAAAGCAGTGACCTTGAACTGCACGTGGGCGGGGGTGGTCGGGCATTGATGGGTGAGCGAGACGTGCACGGGCGCAGTGCACGTGTGACATGCCTCGCATGCGAAATGCAGCAAACGCTGTGCCTGCATCATTTCTGGGGCTGGCGCAGCGCGACCGTGCAGCCCAAACTCGCAACACGTGGGTCCACCTCTACAGCACAACCTGACAGCGCCGCACAGCGCCGCACAGCGCAGCACAGCACAGCACAGCACAGCAGTTCAAGTGAGAAGTGTGACCCCCCACCTTGAGCTCGCGCACGCCCTGCACCAACGCTGAGTCCGTCACGATGGCCAGCAGCCGGCGCGTGGGCAGCTCAGGAGGCGACGCCAAAGCGGCTGCGGGTGCAGAAACGTAGCATGGCGCAGCATGGGGTACTGAAAATGGTAGAGTTCGCATTGGCACCGTGCGCGGAGCATGAACAACAAGGTAGTAGGTGATCTCGTACGGTAGTAGATGGTCACGTACGGTAGTAGATAATCACGTACGGTGCAGTACACGCACCTGGACTCCTGATCACACTACGTGTGAGCAGCAGCAAGTCCCCCTCCCTGAGGAACGACCCATTCTCCCACCCAAAGCCGCCAGGGCCCCCTGAGGGCTGTGCCGCTGAGTCAGCAGAGGGCTCAACTGTTGCCACCACCACCTGCAGCCGGTCCTGGCGTTGAACGCTGTGAAGCCGAAGCCGAATGGAGGGGGCACCCGCACCCGCCGCCAGCTCCTCCACTGACCCCGCCACCTGTCGTGTGTGGTGCGTGCGTGTGTGTGTGGGGGGGGGTTGGGTAGTATAGCCGTACACCTCATGGGTGCATGAGCCTCCCAGCAGTTGCTGGGACCCGTGGTTCAATTCCAACTTCAGCATGCGTCTGTCACTCGTGCCGGACGGATCTCATTCCAGATCAGCGTCATAAACCCAGCAGATTGCTGGGGCACATGCGTGCGGCAGACCAGTGAGGCCTCTCACCCTCACCCTCACTGGCACCCCCACCCTCCACTTTGGACCTCACCCGCACCCGCTCCCTTTACCCAGCTAGAATCCTGCCCAGCCCACATCCAGTGCGCACCACCGTGCAAGCCCTGCACCCTGCCGAGACGAGCCCGGGCAACCTCCACTACCTCCCCACGCCCCCCCACCCTTCGCCCCCCACCACCCTTCACCCTGAGACCGCTCACCGCCGCACGCAGCTCCTCCAACAGCAGCACCCGGAAATGAGCCACGTACGCGTCCATGTCAGCGAAGCGTTGAATACGCCGCACCCGGTGGCCCCTTCCTTGATGCCCCCTACCACCACCCGCCCCCGCTTTGCCCACCCCTGGCGCTGCCTGGAAGCTGCCGGGCGCACCAGCCAGGCTACTGCCACCCAGTGGTTGCAGTACATCCAGTACGAGGTCCCAACCCAGGATGGCTGTGTGCACGTCGTCCATGCGCAGCGCGGGCTTGGGCGGCGCGGAGGCTGCGGGGGTGGCGGCAGTACAAGCGTTCAGGTCTGAGGGTTGAGGGCGGGACTCAGGGTTCAGGGGTCCTGAGTTTCGGCTACGGGGCCCCAAGCAAAGCCCGCGCAGTTCATGACCCCAAGGCAGCAGGGTCCTAACATAATATATATACATATATATATACGGTATATATATACTATATATCATATATAAATGTATACCTAACGGGAGGGCGGGCATGTGCGCCCAGGCGGGTGGCAGTCAGGCAGGTGCACAGCATGTACCACATGCAGCTGGAGGCGACGCACAGCTGTAGCTGCACACAACTACAGTACGCTCAATGCAGTGCTGTGTCTAGTGAAATCCCATGTCAGCACGGTATCAAATGTTACGAAAGCTTGCGAGATGTACAGTGTGAGTGCACAGTACGAATGCTAAAATTCAGGGATCCACCCACGCCGAGCCAGGGCGCCGCCGAGACCACGCAGTCCTAGGGCCCCTCGGCCACCGCCTGGTGCCAGCATGGCCGCAGGCCGCCCACGGCCAGCACCCGCCGCTGAGCCAGCCAGCGCGGCGACGAGGCCGCGGTTGCGCGCGGCGTGCTGCTGCTGCTGGAGCTGCACATGTGTGTTGCGATGGGCATAAGGGGCTGACGTTTAACGTTGAAGACCAGCTGGTGTGTGCCAAGCGCCCCTGCCCCATTGCCGCCCCTTCTTCGTTTGACACATTGCATGGCACAGGCGCTCGACACCAGTCTTATTATACCACGCACAAAGGTCAGCAAGAGCCAGAAACCCAGTCGGCATGGCAGCACAGCCCGCACACAACGAGCAGTGCACTGTGCAGTACAACAGGCAGCCCATGTAGTGCAGGCAGCCAAGCCAGCAATACCGGCAGTACAGAAAGCGGTACAGGCGGTACAGCAGGCGGTACCTGGCGTGCGGCATCCAGCGTGGCCAACTCTCCTGCCAGGAATTCATCATCGTCGACAACCAGGCGCACGGGGGGCTTGGGCGGTGGCCGGGGCTGTGGCTGCGCCAGCTCAGGCGCCTGCCCCTGCAGCGCCTGATGCCCCAGGCCTCGATGACTCGCTGCTTTGTCCCCTGGGGCACTCAGCCTGTGCCCGGTGCTGCCCAGGCCCCCTGCAGCGCCGTGCGCATGCCTGTGGGCGTCTGCGAACGGCTTGTAGCCAGAGGCGGCAGCAGGCTGGTGAGGGGGGCCTTGGGTGGGGTAGACACCGGGGGCACCACGAGCCAAACCAGGGGGTGGTGAGTATGATGGCGGGCCCGTGGGTACCTTGCCACGGGCCTCTTGCTGCTGCCGCGAATTGGCGGCCTTGGCCTTGGCCCTGTTAGTGTGACACACAAGCCATGCCAGGTCAGTGCTATGGTCAATGCCCCCTCGTCTTCATTTTAAGACCTTGCGGCATTGCAGATGTATCCCACGCCCCAAGCCAGCACCAGTGCATGTGCATCAACTGCACGTGCACTGCCCTCATGACCAACGGCAGCGTGCATGGTGGTGCTGGAGGAAAGCAAGAGCCAAGCGCACCAAAGCAGCTAATAAAACACAGTACTGTATCAAAGCACGGTATAGTAAGGCCTAGATAGGACACAAAGATACACCCACCGTAGGATCATCTGCATCAGTGTCAACTCCTCCTGGTCTTCAGGGCTGCGAGGGCCTAGCGTGCGCTGCCTGCAGCCACGGCACGCACCATTCAACATCCATGTCCATCCTCATATGCCCTCACCAACATGAATAGATATACAGTATGTGTACATTGTGTACATACATATGTATACAGTGTGTAGCCCATTGGATAGGTATGCACTCACACCGAGCGGCAGGAGCCAGGCCAGAGCCAGGCGTAAGCACTATACAACCATTGACAGCGGGTGGTGTGAAGGCAGGGTGTTGGGTCTGTTGGCTCTCAGTGGGTGCGAATGCGTGCCTCATGGGTGGTGCGGCCGGATGGGCAGTTCCCCTTGTAACTGTCCCTCTCTCTATGAGCAGGGCAACGGTGGACAGAGCTCTGTGGTGGACCACCGCACGATAGCACCGAAACAGCCAGAGAGCAAACACTCGAGCCCCAACTACTATGGAAAACAGCAGTGCACAGCCCATAGTCCTATGAATCGGCAATCAGAGAAGCCACCCGAGCCATGCAGTACAACCAGCAGTACACACGTACCGCAGCAGCTTGAGCTGAGCCAGTGTCATGTTGTCGCGGTCCTCCTCCTCCTGCCGCTGGGGGTCTTGCCTTGCACCCTGTCGGCCCTGCCCTTGTCCTGCCTGCCCCTGCCCCGCCTCACGTGCCAACCATGCATCCACAGCACTGCCCCCACCATCCGCTTTGCCGCCGCTCGTACCGCCGTGTTCGTCCCCGTGCCGCGCCGCTTTCCCATACTCCCAAGCTTGGCCGCGCTCTTGCTGCCCCTGGGCTGTCATAGCCTGGCCCATAGAGCCAGTCGCAGCAGCCACCGCTGCAGTGGCAGCGGCTGCCAGCTTCCTACGGACACCCAAACTGGGTGGCTCGTGGGCTGGCTTACTCGCGGCCACGCTCCCCGTCGTCGCCTGCCCGTCTGCTGCCGCAGCACCGGCAGGCTGTGCAGGCCAGGCCGGCGGCGGCTGTGTGGCAAGCCTTGCGGCAGCAGCAGCAGCGGCTGCGGCGGCTGGGCCAAGGCGGGGGGTTGCAGGTGCAGCTGTACCTTCAGGCACAGCTGCAGCCCCAACCTTGCCCTGCTGCCTCTGCCCCTCCTCCTCAGCTTTCCCATCATCGTCACTGTCACCTGTGAGGTCGATACAGATCGTGTCCTCGGCGCCATGTGCCTGGCGTGCCGGCCGCGCGTTTGCCGCAATGCGTGAAGCGCCCCCAAATGCGTCCTGCAGCTGCGTTTGCCTCAGTCGCCCTGGGGACGGCAACTGCTGCTGCTGCCGTTGTGCTGCTCGCCCTTGCTGACCAGTCACGGTCTGCCCTGGACGATCTGCGGCTTCGTTTTGGGCAGGGGCCATGGCCCCGGGGACCGTCTGCTGCTCAGCCTGCTGCGCCTGCGCGCGGCTGGGCAATCCTGCGAGTGCGCTTTTCTGCGCCGCAGATTTCAGGGAGGGTGGCGCAGCTTCCGGCACCAACGCCGCCAGCCGCTGCCGTGCACTGTCGGTGAGGGCAGAGCTCGGCACGAGCGCAGCGTGTGCAGCTGCCAGCACACGCTCCGGCAGGCCGCCCTGCACACCTCCAAACTCGCGCAGCTGCACCAGGAGGGCATCCACAGCCTCCCCCCATGCACGTGACACTGCATCCTCTGCCACCCCATGTCGCCCCATGCCACTGCCAGTGCCTGTGGGTGACCCCATCCCCAAGCACTGTGCAGCAGTCATGAGGGACGTGGCGCCCCAGGACAGAAGCTGCACCACACATGCTCCCAGTGCATGGGCCAGGGTGCTGGCTGGAACGTGAGATTGCGGGCTGCCAGGGGATGGGGCGCCCCCAGTGCCTGGCCCAGCCGCCAACACGGGGGAGAGGAGGTAGAACCAGCAGCCGGCAGCGATGGAGAAGAGGTGGTGCACAGAGGCCGCCAGAGTGGACGTGTGACCTGGTGATGCTGCCGCGACACGCAGTGCATGCGGCTGTGCCCCTGCCAGCAATGTGTGTGCCAGCCCTGCGCCACGTGCACACAGCACACGCAGCTGGTGGGCCAGCCCCTCACCCTCCCCTCCTTGCCCGTGGACCCCCTCACTCCCCTCCACACACCAGTCTGCGGCCTGCAGCAACATGGCTAATACCATCAGGACGGGCTCAAGCTGAGGGTGCGTCAGCAACTGCGCGCTGCTGTGTGCGCGCAGCTCATCAACCGCCTCCCCGACCACCTCCAGCACGCACACCGCATGGCCCCCGCCACGCGCCAGCAGCGCCCCCAGCACGCCCCGTGCGCACTGCTGCTCGCGCTGCGCCGCAGCAAGGCCTGGGCCTGCGTTCGGGGAGGGTGCGGCGGGGGTGGCGGCTGACAGGGTGGGCCTGAGAATCGCGGCCGGGGCGCTGGCACGTGCAGGTACCGGGAGCTGCAAGTGCACGCAGAGTGCAGTGAGGGCCGCGTGCCGCAGCCCCTCATGTGCCCCCATCCACAACCGCAGTGCTGCACGCAGCCCCGCCAGCTCCAGCCGTTCCAAATCTGGGCCCAATGCCTGCTGTGTGGCCTCCCCTGGCGGGGTCGTCGGTGGCTGGGAGGCGCCAGCACTGGGGCCGGGGCTCTGCGCTGGGTATTGTGTGGCCAGGATGATGCCAGGCGGGGAACCCATGGAGCCACCGCCATGCCGTGCAGCCCCCTGGGCTTGCGCACCGCTCGCCTGGGGTCCCAGGATATGGCCACAGGCTGCGGCGGATGACAGGAGGGATGCGGCGGCAGCACGCATCTCGGCCAGCAGGCTGCGCGGGTATGTGGCGGCCAGCACGCTCTGCGCTCGCTCAGCTACCAGCGCATCGTCCTCCCCCTCCTCCCCCAAACCCGCACCATCATCCCCCCACGATGCCGCCCCCTGCGTCAGCCCCCCGACCCCCATGTCTGCAGTGCTGGTGGGCTGCCGCCACGCAAGCGCGCGCACCACTGGGCCCGGCAACATGCGTGCTGCCGGCATACCCCCCTCCGCCTCCACCTGGCCTGCGACCCCACTCACAGGCCCCTGCAATCCTGCGAGGGCATCTAGGTGGAAGCCGGCGGGGCCTGGGCCGCTACCATGGGGTGGGGCGGGGCTCCACCGGGGAGGCGGGGCGGGGGTGCCTGGGTCCTGGCCGGAGGGTGGTAGGGCTCCAGCCACATGGGCGGCAGCAGTGAGTAGTGCGGCAGCCACCACTGGGTGTGGGGCACGAGGCGCAGTGCCAGGGGTGGTCGCCCCGGAGCTGCCCCCCGCCCACACCCAGTATGCTGGGCAGCACCTGTGGCAGAAGGGGGGCCAAAAGACAGATGGCGGCACCTTCAGGGCTGGTGCTCTTGGGGTGCTGCCTCTGAGAGGCTGCATGGGTTTAGGCATATCAGGGTTTGAGGCATATGTGTATGTGGGGGCGCGGGGGGCGCGCACATGCAGGCATGACGTGCCCAGATCTGGCAGGCTGGTCCATACCCACGCCATTCATGCAGCTCCAAGTCAGTATAGGTCTGTCATCTGGTCATGTGCCATGCCTAAGGTCACAGCCAACACCCCAGTCGCAGTCAACCCACAGTCAAACCAGTGACATCACACCTGTACAGGTCCAGGTTGTCCTGGTGCACCTGGCATGCTGACGTGGCGTCTACCTCCTCCCAGACCGACGGGCACACAGCAAAAGGGCCACCGCCGCCTGGGGCGCTGCCTCCCCCTTCTGAGCTCCGTCCATCCCGGCCCCAGCCATCGCCACCTGAGCTGCCTCCAAGCCTGAGCCCACGCTCTCTGCCGGGCCGAGGATCCAACCCCTCAGCCACTGCCACCAGCTGCTGCAACGCAAGCCGCAGGTCTGAGGTCGTGCCCCTTAGCCCTGAAGGGCCTGCAAGCCAAGGGGATGTGCTGTCCTCCAGCTCGTTGTCCCCTTCCTCCTGCCCGGGCCCCTGCCGCCCACCCGCTTGCACGGTCCCGGAGACGGTCGGCCCTGGCAGCGCCAGCTCAGCAAACAGGTCAGAGATACCTGAAGGTGCAGGGTGCTGCTGGTGGGAATAGGCCCCAGGCCCGCTGGGGCCCTTACCAGAGCCACGACGTGGATCCAAGAGTGCAGCGAGCACACTGGCGTCCATCTGGAGCACTACACAGAGGAGCTTTGCGGACTCGGCGCGCACGCGCGCACCGTGCGCGCCTGCTATTGCCGTGGCGCGCCCGACCTCTGCGCACGCAGCCGCGCCCCACACGTGTGCACCCAGGCATGACGGTGCAGTGCCCTGCATGCAGCGAGGTGGGTGCACGTGCAGTGTACCGTGACGTGCACCCGGACCACACACGGGTGCATACGCATTTGATGGGTTGAAACCTGCAGATGCTGCTGCAGCCCATGTGCGGCCCATGTGGGGCCCACACAGATGCGTGTGCCCGCCCCTCTGTCCTTCCAGCCGCTTAAACATCGTGCTGCCGGGGTCCCTTTGCAGATCAAGGGCAGTAGCAGCACTGCATCCCAGAGCACCCAAACCAGCGCCGCAGGCAGGCCGGCAGGCAGGTAGGCGCAGGCAGGCAGGCGCAGGCAGGCAGGCGCAGGCAGGCAGGCGCAGGCAGGCAGGCAGGCATGTGACTTGGAGACTGCAGACAAGCCGCAGCAGAGCGCACAAGCAGCAGAGCGGAGCGAATGCCGGCCAGAGCAGCCAGCGCCGCGGAGGAGCGCACAAGCGGTGTGAGCGGCGGATTGCGCCGCCAGTTGCACAGCGCGACCTGTAGTTATACAGGTCACCACCACCGCAGCAGGCACCAGAATTGGCATCGCAGCACAATAAAAACAGACATAACGGCAGATAGCGCACACGGTCCTTGGAAGTAGCCGCCCATGGGATACCATGCACAGTCAAGAATGGCCACAAGGGCAGGGGCAGGCATGGAGCCATGCACGTGTGCTACATGCATGGCTGCGTAAAGCATCCAAATCAGTGACAGGCTCACTGAGGGCTGCACCCTGCTGAGATGAAGTGTTCTGAACATATACCTACTGGATGGATTGATCCAGTAGAGTGCGGTAGCGGGAGATGCTATGGCAGCACCCGCGTCCCACCCCCACCCACCTGGAATCGCAGGAATGCCAGCAGAGGGTACGCCTCCCGCGCCTGCACCAGCCGCACAGGCGCTGCTGCCAGTGCGTCCAGCAGCGCGTGTACTGCACTCAGCACCGCCTTCTGGGTGGCTTCATCATGCACGCACCCAAAGGCACCCATCAGGGCATCACCCAGGCCGCCCCGCCCTAGCCACACACCCTGCCACTGTTCATCCTCACCCCCACCACCGCCCCCGACACCGCCTCGGCCCATTGCCCTTGACACCGACCCGTGCAGCCTTGCAGGGGCCAGCACACCGTGCGCCCACAGCCGGGGCCCCAGCCCCCTCAGTACCAGCACCAGGCACGTGAGGATGCCCCTGTACAAGTTGAGGGTGCGCGGGGGCGTGTTGGGAGCGGGTGCGGAGCACGCAGCAGTGAGAATGACCTCCAGAAGGCCTGGCACGCCCGGCCGGCCATCGCCCTCCTCAGCCTCCTCCCTCATGCCATCACCACCCACACCGCCATGCATGTCCCTGCCCCCAGCCTGGCCATCCTCCCCATGCACACCACTGCTGCCCCCGTCCAGCTGACCCAGCAGCGCGCGTTCCAACGCCTCCGGCTGTTCAAGGGCAAGTGGACAGCAGTGATCACACGGTAGCGATGATCATATAACAGCAGGCACAGGGCAGAAAGCTAAGGCGGGACGGTGAAGTGCACGTAGCGGAGCAGCAGATGGGCAGATGCACGGGTGTTTGAAGCCGCATAAGCGCAGGTTGCTATGTACAGCATGCAAGACACAGCATGCAATACGCAGCATGCACGACTCGCATGCAAAGCACAGCAAACGCACGGAGGACGCAGCATGGACCAGTTGCTCACCTCCAGCAGCTGCAGCACAACCTTGAGCCCCAGCCACGCTGCTTCCTCAGGCGAAGATTCCTGTGCTGCACTGCCAGGCAGTGGCGCGCCTGCAGCCCCTGGCACCTGCTGCTGCTGCTGCTGCTGCAGCTGCTGCAGCATGCGGGCTGCGTGCGCCCCCAGGCCGCCTGCCTGCAGCCACTGCTGCAGCGTGGCGGTCCAGTCCACCAGTGCACCACCCACACTGTCCGCTGCTTCCTCCCAGCTACTGAACGCCCCCAGGGAACGCACCAGCGGTAGTGCCTGCAGGCACATGGGTTGTGAGCGAGCCAGGATCATGCCACCCGCCCACAATGCTTACAGTCACCATGACGCGCAACCTCACGGCTCCTGGCCCTCGCCGGTCCCCACACACGGACAGTACACGGGCGACGGGATCCAAAACCCACCTCAGCGCCCTCCATCTTCAACCCCCACCATGCCCCCGCACTCCGTGCCGCGCTCAGCACCCCACCCCATGCCCCATGCATTACAATATAAACCAGCTATTAATGGAGACTGCAAATACAATCAGGTATGCACCGGACCCCACAGCAGCCACACGCACCAGCGCGCGCGCTGAGGGCGTGGGGTGCCCCAACATGCGGTACAACCCCGGGTACCGACCACCCGCTGCTGGCAGCTCCACATCCACCACTGCCACCATGTGGCCCAGTGCAGCCACGAGCGCGGCAGCCACCCATGGTTCTGTCGCCATGAGCTCGTCGTGGACTAACGCCTCGTACACACCCGTCACCAGCTGCGGACGGGCAGCAGCGGTGGGCGGCAGCAGCAGTGGGCAGCGGCAGCAGCACAATGAGTGGCAGCAGCCCGGGAGGCGTCATCGGCCAAGGGCGGCAGCAGTCGGCTGGACAAGTGAGGTTTGTGACGGCCGTGCGCCACGTGGCACATGCCGAGTTTACGTGTTGGGCGGCAAGCACAGGCACAGCCTGGCGGATGGGGGTTGTGCAGGCCGCAGATCCACCGGCACCCGCCCGCACCTCCGTATGCTACCCGCTGCAGCACTGCTTCTACTGTTGTTGACTCTGGACCTGACCCTCCCATGCAGCGCGACACCCTCGCTGCCTGCTGCTGACTGCTGCGCGAGCAGCTTATCATCACGGCCTTGACCCGCTCGCTGCATGCGCACACACACACTCTCACACCTGTGGCGGCAGCTCGCCGTCTTCACCACGCGCGTCCAGCCACCCGCACAATCGGGCCACGTCCAGCTGATTGAGCACTCGGAGCAGCTCCGCCACCGCCTCACCTTCAAACTGCTCACGGTACCGCCGCTGCAGTACACGAGCGGCAATACCAGCAGTACAGGCAATACAGGCAGTGTGGGCAGTCAGGGGGTAGCTCGCAGACGCACCAACTGCAAGCAGGTCCCACTCAGTCCAACACCACCAATGCAAACACCTGCACATCATGCATGCCGCAGGCGCTTACTCCCTGCCCTGTTCCACCCCCTACTATGCCTGCTGCTGCATGTGCTCCTGGTCTTTGTCCACAGCACTACACACCCCCTGTTGCACTCCTCTGCAGGCGCCCGCACCCCTAGATACATTCCTGCGCCAGCACCTGCAACGCAGCACATTACCCTGCTCAACTCATCTGTGCTCCTCAAGCCAGTCATCCGGGTCGAGCCAGTCCTATAATATCATAACCATTGCGGCAATGGTAATGTATATACATCCTGTAATGAGCATACCTTGGTGCTGTGGTACGCGGTGACACACTGGATACAGCTGGCCATCTGGCTGCACATCGCGCCCCACACGGCCGCCACCATGGGGTGTGGGTGGAAGCGCAGCACCTCTGCCAGGTGGCTTGTGACTGCGCGCACACCAACCAGGCATGCATGGGTTGGGTATGGGCCCAGCAGCATCAGGGGCGACCAGTGGCCACAGCGCGACATCATGGCCATGGCGAACGAGGCGCGTGTAAGCATGGTGTGTCCATGCGGCCCATATCTGGACTGAACCAGTCACGTACCATCTTCGTGCGCGCACCACCAGTGCCCACTGGTCGATTGTAGGAACGTGTAGCAGTCCGTGAACCACTGCGTGGCAAAGCGTATGAGCTGTCGTCAGCGATCGCTGATAATACTGTTCACTGCCAACCGCTTCTGAATGCACCTTCTTCTTGAGTTGCGTCGGGTCATCGGCCTCTTCCAGCTCCTGCCATCTCGCCAGTAAGACCTGCACCTGCGCCTGCTGATCGTCCATCGCGCTGCAATAAGGTAACCGCTACATTTTGTATGCAGCCATGAGCATTCGGTATGCGCGGACACAACGATCATCTGTGTGCTAGGTGTGCTGAGGTCATGGATGTCTGCTGCCGTGCTGAAAAGCTCTGCCAATCTGGGATGCTACAAGACAGGAATCAACGTGTAAATTGGCTACAACTTGTCTTCTCAGCTGAGAACGCCGGCATTGCATGATACATGACATGTGAGCCGTTCACATCCTCGTCGTGCAAAAGCTGCATGCAGGTTGATGCAACAACAGCAGCAACAACAAAAAGACCAGAATCAAAACACCTTCACCAGTAATACTGGAGTATAAACAACCTTCTGTAAAAACAAACCGCAGTTGTGGTTTGTAAGCCTGTCATGTCATTGGTAGGAACAACAGCAGTGGGAGCAATGAGAACACACACAGCAGTAAGCAACCGCCCCTGCTTGGGCTTGTGAGAATCCCTATGCAGGCATGCTCATTCGCGCTTGAAAGGCTCGCCCGTAGTCACATCAGCAGCTGACGGTGCAAGCTCAGGGGCGGGCTTGCGTGTCGCAGCCGTGCCCTTCAGCCTGCATGGGAATCAACACATGCATGAAGACAGTCCAGACATATGCCGGTGGTTTGGGCAGGCAGACAAATCCGCGCGTATTGCATTCGATGCGTCTGGGCACAAAGGAGCAGCCCGCGGCAGCTAGCGGCAGTACTGTGGGCATTCAGCTGCTGAGTTTGGGACAGAAATCCATGCATGCGTTGCACGCGTGCATCGTCCTCAGCAAGGTCTAGCCAACGAGCCAAGGGCGTCAGGGATCAAGCCGAAGGATCAGAGGGCAAGGTTTGGACATTCATAATTTTATAACCCTGCAATGATCGCGCATGAGCATGCGGCACACTCACGGGGTGGGCGTGTGAGTGGAGCGGTAGCCTCCAAGCAGCACCATCCACGGGTATGTGATCAGGAAGTGCGTGGCGATGGCGGCATACAGGGAGCCACGGGTAGCATGGTACGCGATCGTGCAGGCGCAACCCAGGGCAGTCACAGTGGCCAAGAACTTGATGTCACGAGCCACCTGTGTGAACCAGGCCAGGGCGCGTGACAGCAGGGGATGCATGATCTATGATTGCTTTGTTAAATAACGACATGAGTGCTCCAAACTGTGCTGAAATGGGCCACACTGCGGTGCCATATGCTATAGCCTTGCGAACCATCCGCATGCTAGGCACAGGTGTTGCATTCATGGGTCAGCGGGAGGCGAGAAAGCAGCAGGGAGGGGGCCGGGAGAGGCAGGAGCTGCGCACCTTTCCAGGCACACGCTGTGTGGTCCACAGGTGGGAGAGAGTGAAGAGCAGCACAGGCACTGCCCCCACGCGAGCCAGCTCCCCCATGCCCGCCACAACCGACCCCTCCTGCGTGGGGGCAAACACGAGCTAGTGATGCGCAGCTGAATTGATCGACAGGCAGCAACCATTGATATGCTCGCGATGCTGTGTGGCGTCTACAGCTGCCAGGCATGATTAAATCTGACAATTAATGACCTCACCCCGTACAGTATGCGTATACTGTGCACGTCACACAAGCGTGCCAAAGATAACATGAGCGTAGGAGCAGCTGCTGCAGCCAGCTGGGCCCCTGACCTTAGGGTGTGGCAGCAGCAGTGCGCGGAACACGGCCTCCTCAAGTGTTGCTCCTGCACGCGGTGCGCGCGCGCGGATAAGAGTGGATGAGTGAAGAGTGAGGAAGGATGAATGAGGAGTGGGTGAAGGGTGAGATAAGAATGCCCCACAAGAGACAAGTGCACCCTCAGCACTGGCTCTGACGACAAGGGTCTTGATCTAGATTGTCATCGCCCATACTCACGCAGCACCATGTAAGCTGCAGCCCAGCCCAGTGCGCGCGAGCTGCGCATCGGCTGCCACGGATACACGCCTGCAGCCAGCATCGATCGTGTGTACAGTACCACCGCTGTTGACCATGGGTGGTGTGTCGGCCAGCTGCTAACCTTTGCGGTGCTCGCTTCCAACAGGGTGCTAGGTGCTGAAGTGGGGCGGCTCCCGGTATTTCAGGCTGGCTTGGTGTTTGGATAACGATTGTCAGGCTCCAGCATGCAGACACATCTGTGACACGCCGTGTTATTATTATTATTACCACCGAGGTAGGCAGCCCACTGCAGGACACAGCGATGCGGTGCATAATGGGCACAGCAGGGCGAGGCAGGGCATGCAGCAAGTGAGGCGGGGTGGGGTAGAGGCAGGCAGCGGGGACGTGAAGGAGCTATGCTTGTGCTTGAAGTTGGGTGGCGAAGGGCATGCATCGATGAGCACACAGGCCTCACCTGCAAAGTACGCCGCTGCAACCATGGCCCCGCCTGAAGTGCACGCAAGTGAGCAGACCAGGGTGCATGTCATGCCCCATGGCACATTGAGTAAGAAGGAAGCCTGCTGCTTGGCAGACCTTGCATGCGGCCTTCTTGCTGCCCGGAGGAGGACCTGTCACACCCAAGCATGCAGCTGGTGCTAGATGATGAAGACACGAGCCTCCTCAGCACACGCAGCATATGCAGGGCATTCGCTTGTGCACGCACCGATGGCCACAGACCCGCCCACCACTGCCTGCCACTCGCTGCCTGTTGGTACCGTCATCGCAGCATGCGTGAGCCGCGCCAGTCCCAGCTGCAGGGGGATGCAGGTGAGAGCACATGCGCCCGCACGTGTTGTGCGCTTCCTCACCAGGCTATATGGCAGCACAATTCTACTCAGCCATAGGTCACGACACAGCCGGTTGCCTGCACTAGGCAGGCAAGCGCCTGGCTCAAGCCCCCTGTCCCCAAGTGCACCTTGATGCCATGCATGACCATCATCGCCATGGCGTTCTTGGAGAGAGGAACAGTTCCTTTCTTGGAATGGCAAGTCACCGCGTGGCCCTAGGTGTTTTGTTTGTGGGTGAGGCCTGCGTTTTCAGTCTTGTGTGCAAGCAGTGCCGCTGATGAAGGTTGGTGTAGTAGAGTGTTGGGATTTGGAAAAACCTGTCTGGTGAATGTTTGTTGGGTTGCGTGTATTGGCCGTACTGCGATGATGTCAGGAGGGGCAGAACGAGGGGGGAGGGGTGCAGGGCGGCAGGGGGCAGCATTCAGGGGGCTATGCACTTTGCTGCCTTAAGGCCCAAAAAGTTGCCAGCCCCAGCGACAGCTCAGGGTATCCCCCTGATGGCTTCAGAGTATACGAACGGACCAGCTCTTCGCTGTTGGGGCGCACGCGTCGCCTGTTACGCTTGAGCAATGGAGGACCAGAGGGTGCACATGTGCGTGCAGGATCCATGAGCACACAAGGAGAAGTACATCGTGATGCGAGCAAAACTAAAAAGCCAGTTTGCAAACATTTAAAAATGCATAGCTTGCAATCATATTGTCCTGAATATGCGCCCTGCAGCAGCCAACCGCTGTGATGTGATCGTGTGTGGTGGCCCAGGTGCACCGAACATTGTGCATCCAGCATTACGTGCAGCCGCCCAGCGGCAGAAGCCGCCTTTAGGCATCGCCTGTGGTTTCACAAACCTCAACATAAAAATGCAGCTCCAGGGCCGGCAGAGCCTGCGGGCTCGTGATGCTCGTGCCCCAAGTGCCGTGCTGCTGAAGCAACGTGTAGCTCGCATCGTGCCGGCAGCCACTGCTGCGCCAGCGCCAGCACCTACCAGCAGCGCTCAGGAGCGCCTTGATGCCCAGGTTGCTGTGGTGCTGGGCACGCAGTGGGGCGATGAGGGCAAGGGCAAGCTGGTCGACATCCTTGCGCAGCAATACGATATTGTGGCGCGCGCCCAGGTGCGTCTTTAGCAGCCCAGGATTGATCATTAGCAGAGCAGTCTCTCCTGCACTTCCACGATCACCAACATGCTTCCTCCCATGCACACACCTGCTCCTGACATGGCATGACATGGGTCGTCAGCCGCCATGAGGCATGCCCATGCATGCAAGTTTGGCAGCCCTGCTGCTGATCGAAGTGTGGCATCTGTGCGGGCCAAGCAGCTGCTGCATGCACTGTGCTCAGGCTGTGCTTGTGCTTGCAGGGCTGCATGCAGCGGCATGCACTTGCCCCCGGGCACCCCACGGCTCGCTTTGCCCCCGCACTCGAGCACACACGCAGAGGCACGTCATGCTGACACCTGCTTCCATACACGTGCAGGGTGGTGCTAATGCTGGCCACACCATCTACGACGACAAGGGCACCAAGTTCGCCCTGCACCTGGTGCCATCTGGCATCCTAAACCAGAAGACCGTGTGCGTCATTGGCAATGGTGTGGTGCTGCATCTGCCAGGTCTCTTCGAGGAGATCGAGGGCCTGAAGAAGAAGGGCGTGAGCGTCGAGGGGCGTCTGCTAATCTCCGACCGTGCCCACCTGCTGTTCGACTTGCACAAGGAGATCGATGGCCTGCGCGAGGCCGAGCTGGCTGGCGTGGGCAAGCAGATCGGCACCACGAAGCGTGGTATTGGGCCGGCCTACTCTAGCAAGGCCACACGTAACGGCATCCGCGTCTGCGACCTGCGCAACCAGGAAACCTTCGCAGAGAAGCTGCGTAAGCTGAACATGGACGGCAGCAAGCGCTTCGGCGAGGGCTACACTTACGATGTGGAGGCGGACGTGCAGAAGTACAAGGAGCTGGCCAAGACGATCAAGCCCTACATCACGGACACCATCGACTACCTCAACACGCAATACGAGTCCGGCAAGCGCATCCTCATCGAGGGCGCCAACGCCACTATGCTCGACCTTGACTTCGGCACATACCCATACGTTACCTCCTCAAACCCCTCCATTGGAGGCATTGCCACTGGCCTAGGCCTGGCACCAAACAAGTACCAGGCGCTCATCGGCGTGGTGCGTCATGCAGCCTGCTGCTTGTTTTGTTGATTATCACATATCAGGATTGTTAGCTGTGGCATCGTGGGTGCCACCTCGTGGAGGTGGCAGCAAGCAAGGGGCCGCGAGCGAGGGCAGCAGGCGTGGTGGCGGGGACGCTGCCCACTGAGCAGGCAGTTGGGAGGGGCGCATCGGCGCTGCTTGCATGGAACCCGGTTAAGAGGGCTGATGCCTTTTGCAAGGGGGTGGTACCTGCACCCGTCACATGCAAGCACGATGCGCCCTAGTTCAACCCCCACCCCCCCACCCCACCCCCTGCCTGCCATACCCACGGCTGCGGCCGCCTGCCCACCCTGGCCTTGCACGTGCAGGTCAAGGCGTACACGACACGTGTGGGCAGCGGGCCATACCCGACCGAGATCTTTGATAAGCTGGCTGAGGACCTGCGTGAGGTGGGCCATGAGTACGGCACCACTACTGGCCGCCCCCGCCGCATCGGCTGGATGGACATCCCCGCGCTCCGCTACGTGTGCCGCATCAACGGTCTCACGCACGTCAACATCACCAAGCTTGATGTGCTGTCCAACCTCTCAGAGATCAAGGTGTGTGGCTCAATGGCACGGCCCCAGGGTCAACACGGCGCGTGGTTGGGGCGTAGCTGACAGCTGGGCAGCTAGCTGGGGCAGGTGGCTTGAGCAGCTGGGCAGCTGGCTACGTGGCTAGTGCTTTTTAGAATTGCAGTTGGGTGGGAGGGTGGTGACTGTTGGGAACGGCGGGCTGCTGGCACCTGCTGATGGCAGTGCATGCGCACCCATGTTGTGGAAACTCATGCTGTAGGCCAACCTTGGTCCCATCCACTCCCTCTGACAAGCCCTCTCCCGCTTTGTTTCGCGGCCTTATCACCAAAGTACAAACCTGTGTCTCACCATGATACACACAGGTGGGCGTGCGGTACCGCGCCAAGGACGGCACCGTGCTGACATCAGTGCCTGCGGACCTTGAGACGCTGGAGAATGTGCAGGTCGAGTATGAGACGCTGCCCGGCTGGATGTCAGACATCTCAAAGGTCCGCCAATGGGAGGACCTGCCTCAGGCGGCGCGCGACTATGTGTGCCGGATTGAGGAGCACGTTGGCGTGTTCTGCAAGTGGATTGGTGTGGGGCCAGGCCGCGATGCCATTGTCGTGAAGCCTCGCAAGGGCAAGTGCTAAGCACGCCACTACACCACATGGCCCGCGGGGTGCGGCACCGGCAGCTGTGGCGCTGGATGCAGCGGGGCGCAGCCTGCAGCAGCAGAGCGCTATCAGTTGTGTTGCGCCGCAGGTGAAAAAGATGTGGGAAGCCCTGTTGATGGCTGGCAGCGGCAGGGGTGCTGCCTTGCATGCAAGCAGCATCGCTGGGTTCATATTGGATAGTGAGTGGGAGTAGTGTGGGGGCCGCCTGGCACCGCAGGGCGTGTGCTCAGTCAAAACACCCCGCAGGATGTGCCGTTGGAACATGGCCCTGTCACCAGTCAGTTTCACCTAGACGGCTAGAGCTGTTTGTCGTGTCTGGTGTATGAACTGTGAGCAAGCAGCAACATATCCCGCTCTACATGTATTGCTGGTGCTCGCTCTGGTGGCTCAGGTCCGCAGTGTCCTGTGTTGTGATTTCCCGTTACTGGGTATTACCGTACAAAGTGGTCGTGTAGATCATCCCAGCAGATTGCCTACCACTGACACCGTAGTGGCGTAGGTACAGCAAGGTCTTGGCAGTGTGTTGTAATGGTCTGGCTGGTAACGGGCAGCTGTCCCTCCAGCACACCCTTGGAGCAGGCTGCCACGCATCACACACGCCGTGCCTTTCAGATCCCTCTGGTGTGCCTCCTCACAATCCAGCATCGAAATGAACACACAGACATTCACCAGGCTGCTTCCTGCAACTTAGCAATGTAGACCCTCCGTCAAAAGTCTGCTCAACATGGTCCTCGTCAGCAGGACTATTATAACATTTACGGGCTAAGCATGACAATGGCGTGCAATTGGGCTTAGGGAGAAGCTGATCGGGGCTGGGGCACAATGAACGGCCTTTCGGGCACTCCGCGCAGCGTGAAACGCGAACGCAAAGTTACAGTGGTATTTAGGCGAACAAATGAGCCCGTGGTGCGTGGGCTCGCCAGATCAGCATGTTGATGGGCTCGTGGCAGCAACCTCGTGCATCGGGCAGCCAATCTTCACTTTATAAAGGCTCGTTTGCTGCTGTGCTTCTGCAGCACTGCTCGGGGGTGGAGTCGATGCTCCTCACCGGGGACAGCAGCTCGCTATTCACAGCATCAAGGGATTCAACCATCAAGAGGTGCGTTCTGTCGTAGAGCTTGGCTGTCTGCATTGCCATGCACGTACATGCCCCATGCCCATGAGCCCTGCTGGGGCTGTCTGCGGGTGCAGGTGGAGGCTGAACGACCCATCGGGTGGTCATCCTGTTTGCACAGCCAGTTTTGAAGGCCATACGGACTGGGTCACGGACTTGACCCTTGTTGGTGACCTGCTATTCTCTAGCTCGAACGACAAGACAGTGCGTGTCTGGCAGGCCAGTTCGCCAGGTGCGCGCCAGTTCTGGGGTCTTCATTTGTGCGAAGGGCAGATCGTCCGTTTCCATGCACCTGCAGCTTAGTGCCGTACTCGTGCTCGTGCTGGCTTATAGAACTGAGGACTGTGGCCGGCATATGATCCCCATGGGTGATCATGCAGATTCGCTCACTGCATGCAAGCAGTCGTGCCATGGGCGGGGCAACCACCTTATGCACGCATGCCGCACCCGCCCTCCACGCTTCCTTGCTGCGATGCAGGCAACCAGCTCAGCATCATGACACATCACAGCGACTACGTGACCAAGCTGGCGTCTGCGGCGTCACGCAACTTGGTTGCGTCAGCTGGGCTTCGGGGAGAGGTCTTCCTCATCGACGTTGCGGTGGGACATGGAGGGAGGGGCAGGCTTGCATGATGCTGACTGCCCAAACCAGGCTCCATGCTGATGTGGCGCTGATGCTGCTCAGTGACGTAGCGTGTGTAGGGGCACAGCAGGTCGGCCGTGGCGCTCATGCGGGGGGCATGGGCATCATGCAAGAGCTTGGCTTGGACCATGCAGGAGCCGGCACAGCGTGACGTGGCACTGTGGATTGTGCACGCGCAGACCGGGACACCTTTGCGGTTGCGGCCCAAGCCGCGCGCTGCTGACGCGCCCAGCGCCACCCAGCCAGTGCCCTCCTCATCGCAGCCAACGTCCCCTGCAGCACGGCCGCTCCCCGGCTACGGCAGTGCAGTAGGCGACGGGCCGGCCAACAGCGGAGGCCCGGGTAGTATGAGCACAGCTGAGGGCGGCAATCAGGTGGGCATGGGCTTGCCGGGCCCAGGCCCTGAGAAGCGAGCAGGTGTGTACTCCCTGGCCATGAGCGCGAGCGGCGCGGTGGTGGCGGCGGGCAGCAGCGATGACATCGTGAGGCTGTGGGACACGCGGTCAGGGGAAAAGGTGAGTGGGTAGCCCCCTGGGTGGGGAGCCGTGCGTGCGTGCATGCTGTGTGCGTGTTGTGTGCCCGCAGTGCAACAGCTACAACAAGGCTGTGGGGAAGGATCACACAGGCGGAGGCAGCTCAGACAACGCCTGCTGCTGTCCCGTACATGCATCACACTCCGGCTGCCTGGCTCCTCTTCTGCGCTGCTCAAACTTGCCACCACACTCTGGATGTGACCTCAATCACGCCCCGGGTCACGCGTGCAGATCTGCAAGCTGCGCGGCCACACGGACAATGTCCGCTGCATCTCCGTCAGCCCATCGGGGAACCTGCTGCTGTCTGGCAGCAGCGACGGCACACTCAAGCTATGGGATCTGCACACGCAACGCTGCATGCAGGTGCGTGGGCGCCTGCCGCCTGCACACGCAGTGTGCGGGGCAGGGCTGTGTCGATGGAAGAGAGGGGTTGTGAGTGCGGGTACAGGGCGGCAGCTGCGTGTCGCCACCATACATCGATCATGACCAATTGATCAATTCATACGCTTTGCCACCAAGCATGAGACAATGCTACGTGCCACTGGCTTTTGGCTTGTTTCTGTTGCCCTTCATACATCGTGCAGCAACATAGAAGGCATCAGAAACGTGTTGCTGGGCCCTACCCGTGCGCGCAGACGTACATGGTGCACTCAGACAGCGTGCGTTGCCTGTCAGTCACGGGCACGGGGGGCGTGGTTGGAAGTGCCACCGATGCAGACTGGGGTGTGGCATTTTCCGGGGGCCGTGATGGCCGCGTCTTTCGGACGCACCTGGTGTCGCGGGCAGCTGAGCTGCTGGTGGCGCAGGCTGCGCCAATGGAGGCCGTCGCATTTGATGCACAAGTGGGTGTCGCTCGATTGCTCGGCTGCTGGCTGCTGTACAGGGGGGCCGTACCCCCGGGGTTGGGTTTGCCTGTTTCTGATCGGGGCCAGGGGGTGCTTCGGTCTGCTGGCTTTGCGTCCTTGGCACCATGCAGGTGCTGTCCAGGGTCTGGGTAGGGCAGGGAGCGGCATGGTGGCATTGTCTGCTTTTACACGCAATGCTCACAGTTGTGCACTCCATGCTCGCAAATCTGTGGCACCCCACCGCTGCAGGCCAGCTGCCTGTGGACGTCAAGCCCCAACACAGGCAGTGTGCTGTGCTGGCCAGTGTCTCGTGACCTGCCCACCGCACGAGGCCGGGGCGCAGGCGGCAGCACGTTCGCCGCCCCCAGCCGCATCCGCCACGGACCGGGGTCGGCCAGTGGCGGCGGTGGTGCGCCCGCCAGCAGTGGCAGCGGGGGCAGCGGCGGCAGCCATGGCAGTCATGGGGCGCGCCACTCAGTGGAGGTTGCGCGGCCACACGTGCCGGCGGCCGCAGCGCCTGTGCGTGCCGTCCTGGGCCTGCCGCCTGTTGTGGTGCAGCGTGTGCTGACGGACCGGCGGCATGTGCTGACACGTGATGCTGAGGGCGTGGTGGAGCTGTGGGACGTGTTGGCAGGGTGAGGCAGCACTGCAGCACTGCAGTACTGCAGGGCTAAGGGTCAGGGGTGGAGCTTGGGTGCAAGGATAGGGTTCGGTGTCCTGCCAAAGTTGTGAGGCTTGGGAGTGTGTGCTGCAGTATCTGCAGCGACCTCAATTGTCCTTGCCGAAGCTACCCCGCCCTGTACCCGCCCTGACACCAGCTGCCCTGAACATCATCTCCGTCTGACCCCTCGATGCCATGCTGCCCTGTGGCCGTGAACGCAGAGCGCGCGTGATGAGCTACGGGCGAGCCGAGCTGAGCGCAGTGGAGGCAAACTTGTTCGAGGCGCGTGCGGTGCCGGCATGGTTTGGCGCGGACGTGCGGCTGGGCAGCCTGGCAATAACACTCGAGCCGCCAGGCTGCTTTGCGGCGGAGAGCTACGCGCAGGTGGGGAGGTCCCAGAATGCTCATTGTCTCGTCATCATCGTGCGGGTGGTGGGGATCTAAGCCAATCACATACAGCATACATGCCGCACCCCACATCAAAAGCCACTCATTCTTATGTGTTGTGTCGCGCTGCATTGTGCATGTCGCAGTTGGTGTGGCATGCGGTGTGCGGTGTGTGCTGTGCACTGACTTGCACCTAACATCACAGCTGTCATTGTAACAGGCCGAGGGTTTGCTGAGCTGCTAGTCGTGGCTTCTGAACTCGACAGGTTTTGCTGAGATTGTGGCAGCTTCATTTCCCATGAGCAAACCCCAACTGCTTTAACCGCCCCCCATCTCCAACTGCTCCCTGCCCCCCCTTTCACGCTCAGGACCTCGGCTACCCCAATGTGCCTGATGACCTCAAAGTCAACTTTGGCAGGATGGTGCTTGATGGTGCGTGCCGTGCTGCCATGACAGCTTGTCCATCTGGCGGCTAAACTCCTTACTAACCGGGTTCTGTTGGGAATAGGCACGTCTGCACAGTTCGGCAGCGTCTCGTGCTCTCTTCCTGCTGTGACCCATGCACGCATGCCCCTCCTCCCACAGCTGTGTTTGCGAAGTGGCGGCATCGAGTCGTGGCGGCCACGTCGCAGCCCCCGCACATGCTGCACACGGGCGGTATGGGGGCAGATGGCGAGCCAGGGTCCTACTACACTGACTTCTGGCCGAAGTACTGGCAGGGCATCCACCCGGCAGGTGCGCGCCTGTCCTGGCAGGGCCTGGCAGGGCGTTGTTAGCAAGGCATTGTAGCAACTTAGCAAGGCGTTGTAGCTGCCTGCCTACAAGCCCCGCCTGCCTGCCTGCCTGCCTGCCTGCCTGCCTGCCATGCGTGCCACTGCCCATGTGCCTGCAAGACACCGTTCCTGCCCGTGTGTCCTGCTGCCCCATGCTGGCTGCAGCACCGACCACCTGAACATGCAACTGTCTCAGGTGCTGGCTGCGGTGCTACTCACCGCTTGCCTCACCCGCCTGTTGAGTACTGCCTCGTGCCTCCTGCTCATGCGCGCAGTCATGTGCACGAGTGCATCTGGTGTGCCATGGCGGCGGCTCATCTCGGGATTCACCGGCTCAGAGCTCGAGCCAGACGAAGTGCCGGCCTGGGTGAGTGGTGTAGAGGCTGGGGCATACCGTGTGGGACCTGCTGCCCACCTGTCAGGTACCCGGGCCGGCCTAGAAACGCCTGTTGTGAGGGCTGGTGGGGTTGAAGCCGCACAGCTGCATGCAGATGCCTCTCGACCCACAGCTGCTGCGCTCACCTGTACTGCCGCGCTCACCTGTACTGCCGCGCGCATCTGTACTGCCGCGCTCACGTGTACTGCCGCGCTCACCTGTACTGCTGCGCTCACCTGTACTGCCGCGCTCACCTGTACTGCGCGCATCGGATGACACCGGCACACGCAGCCAATACACGCATGAGTGCGAGCGACAGAACAAAACGCTGTGTGCCCAGCACCGCGCGCGTCCCCGCGTCTCACACGTCACACATCCCCTCGCCTGCCAGGTGGGCGACGTGGTGCTGCGCTCTGCGGCTGTCGCACCAAAGGAGACCAAGTGTGCATTCATCCTGGTCCCAGAGGAGGGGTCAGACCTGCCATCTCTACTGCAGTCCAAGCTCAACGCACCGCGTATCCTACAGGCAAGTGCAGCCGAGATGGGCTGGGGTGTTGTGCATGAGCTGCAGGGTCTTGCCCATACCCCTGAGCTTTGAAAGCAGCAGGCCGCGTGGCTGAGGGGCAGCTGCGCACGCATGCTGGGCTGGCCTGGGCGCATGCATGTGGGGGTTCATTGGTTTGTTCAGGTGGTGGACGCCGATATGCTTGGGATGAATGTAACTTCTGGGGATCGAGGAGGGTGACAGTGGCATGAGCGAGGAGCAGAGGGCTATGTTCATAGTGTTGGCAGGTTTGGGTGGTCTGACAAGGAGTTGGGGGATGCCTGGGTTGAGATGCAGCATGGTTAAGCAGTTTGTGCGTGTGTATTTGTGCTGCTAACCCTGCCTGGTGGCTGTGCCCTCTGCTGTGTACCTGCTACAGGTTCACAAGGTCGCGAGCTACTGCATCTCAAAGCTGCAGGAGGCAGGGATCCAGGTGTGGAGACCCTATGGCTGGTGGGGAGGGGGAGGAGGCAGGGTACGGGCACGCGGATTGCAGCAGAAGGGCAGGGCCTGTGTGTAGCAGTAATAGGGGCAGGGCGTATACAGATTAGCGCTGGATGGCTGTTCGGTGCATCGCGCGCACGCGATGGGCAGCAGGGCATATCGTGACCTCGGTGAGCCGCCATACCGCACGCTACCACCATTGCTGTAGCTGCGGCTGCCTGTAGCAACAGTGCTCCTCTTACCAACCATGCCGCTGTTGCCGCCAGCGCGGTTGCAGCTGCCGTCGTTGGCTGAATGGTGTTGTGCGTGTGCGTGCGTGCAGCTTGAGGCATGGCCTGTATACATGAGGCGGTATGAGGGCGCGCCAGAACCACCAGTGCTGGCATCAGGTGGCGTGCCGCGCCGCTTCCTAGAGCTCCGATGCAACGGCCTGGTGCGTGTGCTGAGCTCCGAGATCCTGCTCGGGCTTGTGCCCGTGGCGATGGTGGAAGGCTGTACATGTGGCGCTTGCGCCTAAACGGGTGCTGTTTGCTTGTGACCCACTCGGCTGCATGTATATATACGGTATATATATAGCGGTGGGTGTGTGGCAGATGAATGGTGGTTGGTGTAGTTAGGGTGCAGGCCAGCTTGTGCCTGACGGGGAGCATGGGAAGCAAAGGCCGCTCCCAGTGCAGCATTGGGCTCCGCATGGTGCAGCTGGTGATGGGTCCGGCCACTGCGTCCAGACTCGTGCCCGCATGGCTGACCGGGTGCGCATCCCGCGTGGTGCACACTGTACTGCAGGGGGTCCCGTATGAGATGAGCCTTGCAGGAGTGAAGAAGTACATTTGGCGCAAGCCGGACGACGTGGTGTTCACCTATTCCATTCGTGACCCAGCATCGCCTGCACCTCTGCCCAACATCACGCATACACCCTGTTGAAGCACAGGGCGGCTTGCTGCCAGCTGGGCTGCCAGTCGCGTGCATGCCAGTCACATGCAGCATACTGTGCATCCTGCAACGTGCCATGGGCCCGTGGCACATAGGCCTGGGCTTAGAACAGCCGGCAGGGCAAGCAGGCGCAGGGGCACATGACGTGCGCGCTGCGCACTGGCGCATGTAGGGTCAGGCAGCACGCGGTGGCGCCACGGCCACTCAGCTGTGTGTGGGGCGAGCACCCTACCGCTGGGAGTCGAGTTCCTGCGAGGCTCTGATGTGGGCGGCTAATGAGCACCAGGGAATCACAGCACCCCCGATGGGGATCGCTATAACAAGTCCCATGTGGGTAACACAGCCATCTTTGTTGCAGGATTGGTATGCTCTGCAGCACGGGCTGGGGATCCTGGTTATGGTTATGGTTACATAGGCTGAGGCGCAACGCACACTGGTTGCTCGGACTGGTGCTGCATGTAATGACATGACCCTATGGCACCCAGCAGAGATTGCACAGCTTGCAGCTGCGCTTGTGCGCCGTCCGTACATCGAGTGCGGCGGTGGTTGCTAACACTGCAACTTTGCACCATTGAACCTTGTAACTTATTGATACGTCTGATTGCTTACTTGCTGCTGGGCTGTGAATGCCTTCACAGCCGCCTTTTGAAATAATGTACATCTGCAGCTCCACATGGGTTTTGGGTGCATTGAGTCGTCATATCCTTGTGATCCTTGTAGCTTGTTCATCCTGGGCTGGGCTGACCTCTCTGTATATGCCTGGTATCTGCAGGGGTACCGCATGAAATAATTTTTTTCCTACTTCATTTCACCCCCACAGTGGCCGCTTCCCAGTTCCCGCACTCTGTGCACATCAGCCACAGCACCAAGACAGACAGCATCAGTGCAAGTGCAGCATTGCAGCATCACTGTTCCAGCATTTACAATCCACACAGGCCACACGCTGAGCTGCCACAATGCGGTTGCTGTCTAAAAAAGCAGGTCTGACTCAGCTGCCCTGGCTGCCGGCCGCTGTCCCGTGTGTGCGGCCGCGCGCCCACCTTCTGTCCAGCTGCCGCGTGATAGTGTGTCCACATCCTGGGTGCGTGCAAGCCAACCTTTGACGCGGCGTACGGCTCTCGCCACTCTCCCGCCCTCCTCACTCTTTTCGACACACTGCAGCATGCCCCCCTTGGTGATACTTACGTGGTGCTGGATGCCACCGCTGCTCACCCTCTGCCTCCTGGGCCGCACTCTGCCCGCCTTCCCGCGTGGCTCCTACCCGATGAGGTCATTCAAGCGGCTTACACGGCGGGTGTTTTCCAGCACGCAGCAGCAGCGGCAGCATGCTGACAGGGTGGGTGCATGGACGCCAGCCGCCAGCAGGGGCAAGGGGGGGGCCAAGGGCACGGGCGGCGTGCCGCCTGGCTTGAACAGAACACCATGGCTGCTGTGGCAGCGATTCTGCAGAAAAACGCCTGAGCGCTGGCACACGGCATGGGCGGCCAGCTCAGGCCAGCCGCCTCAGCCCGCGCCCTCAGCTGCCCGTTGAGCAGCTGCAGCGTGCACGCCGCAAGCAGTGGCGCAAGCGCGCATGCTGGGCGCAGAGGAGGAAGGCAAATAGGCAATACAGGTGCGCACCCCTGCGGCAGGCCCCATGCCTGTCAAAGGAGCGCACAACCTGAACCGCCTTCAGTGTTTTCCTGCGCTCCTATCAGTCCTCAAGAAAGGCCTGAGTTCACCCCATGGCCACTGTCACGGCCGAGGGGCTGAGCACAGCCGCCCAAGCAGCACTGATTGCATTCAAGCGCATCATCCCTGTGTCTCAGCGAGGTGCCTGCCGCTGGTGAGCGTTGGCATGATGTTGGCGTGCTTGGGCTGCGGTGTCTAGTTGAGCTTGATGAAACCTCGCATGGACGCACACCATGGACCCACAACACGATCTAAGGTCTTGCAGCTGCAAGTATCAGTGGGTTACTGAAGACCAGTGGGTTTGACCATTGCAGTCATGCACGCGGAGGGACACGCTCATCATCACGTGCGGGAAATGGCATGCATCGCAGGAACTGGCATGAACGTCAAGTACAGCTGCGTGTGTGCGCACCATTGCCAGTATGGGAGCAAGCTGCTGCTATCTGCTCATAGGCGCATGGGTCCGCATGCACGAAGCATTCTTTCAATAAATTCCTTAGTGCCAGGGCTGCTGAATAAAAGCTCGTGGCCGCGCATTATGCATGCGCCACAAGTGTGGGTGTCAGTACTGCAGCTGATGCCAGAATGCTGCTGTAGTCATAAAGCAGCATTCCAGCTTTGTTCCAAGCCAGTTATTCCGGCCTCTCATCACTCGTTGCACACGATTCACGCTCCTGCGTTTCTGCCTCGAACCAGCTGCGCTTGAAGGCGTGAGCACAGCAAACATGGCTACGAGTGGCAACGACGTGCACCTGGAAGACGGTCTTCTAGGCTGCTAGCACCTTTTGCTCAAACATTGCACACAGAAACCAGCAAGGGAAGATCAAAGCTGCTATAAAAGAGCTGATCGTCAAATCGTGGAGCTTGGCGGAAGCAGGGACGACAACTGCTGAGGATTGCGTCCAGGCCAGGTGAACTACACGAAAATATGCTGTAGCTGCTCCTCTAGCTGCGCCACTGCACGTTCGGCTGAACTTCATGGCGCTTGCCGGTCTGCAGAGGCTGGTCCTACACCAGGACAGCGTCCATGCACCCTCATTCTGGAGGTGCGTAAGCGGCGCTCAGGTGCGATAAGACCAAGTCCGGCTATCAGCTTGGGTTTTCGTGCTTGCATGGTCGGAATGCATGATGAACTCGGTGGCACGAAGCGATGTGCCAAGCATCCGACATTGCAGCAAGCAGCTCTGTTGCAGGCGCGTATGAGGCAGCGCTACGCGTGAGCAATCGCCTCAGGGTTGACAAAACAGCTGACACGGCGACGACTACTGCTGTTAGTCAAAAATCTGGGGCTGGAACACCGAAGACCGCGTCGTTCACCTGTTCTTCCTGTAGGCTAGCGGGAGCCGCCGCAGTCGTGCGCACACGGGGAGCAAGTCATGCTGGGCGCTCCAATTGACGTCGTGTGCCAAGCATGCTGGAAGCTCCCTGGCGTGGCGGCGATCGCCATGGCCGCATGTGGCACAGCAGCAATCCTGGAGCCTGCAGGGAGGCGCATCCACCTGCTGTCAACATCAGTTGCAACAGGCGCTGCAGCCGCAACGGACGACTCACCCCACACCGCGCCATCGCTGCCATGCCAAGCCCAGCTGCCGGCAATCACCACCCTCACCGCTGTTCCGGCACCCACCAGCCCGCACCCTGCAGTCTACCAGTCAGGCGGAGGTTCGCCATGGGGTGCGTCGTGTAGTCAGCTCAGTCGCGATTGCGTGCGTCATGCACGCAATACTTGGCAGGCCGCGCTACTGCCGCACCAGACGCAGCCTGCTAGCTGCCGGTGCCCCTCACCACCCCGCGCAGCACCTTCGCTCTCCTGATCTACCCTATGACCCCACCGTGGATCCGCCAGAAAGTCTGACGCTGACCCCTGTGCTCTGATCTCGGCTGGCTGCAGATCTACTGGTGGCTGGTGATGTGGAGGGGGGACTGCATGTGTGGAGCATGGACCCCATCGAACGGTCTGCACGTGTGGATGGCCCAGGCCTCCTTGCCGCGCCTGCCCCGACGCCAGGCCCGACCCCGACCCCGATCCCGACCCCAGCGGCTGCCACCTGTGACGCGCCGGCCTTGCGGCGGCAGCGCTCAGGGCATGGCAGCGCCGTAGCCGCCCCTGGGCAGCCGGCTATGATGATCACTCATGTGGCCGCCAGCTCATGTCTCCTGGCTGCCGCCGCTGCCAGGTGGGGCCCCCTGAGGTACAGCTTAGGCGCAGCACAGGGGTACACATGCCCTCCCGGTGTTGCTGGGGGCATGGGGCAGTGGGTAATTCGATCGTGGCCTGTGAGCACTGCTTCATGGCACCTCCCGCATATCTGCATGCTGAGTGGTGGGCACGGCTGATCCCTGCGCTGCATACAACATACATCAATGCATGCTCCTGTACTTGTACTACTTGTATTTGTACCTGTACTTGTACTTATTGAGGTACTTGTACTAATTGTACTTGTACTGCTTGCACTTGTACTTTCCTTGCAGCCATGTGGCGGTGTACACCCTGGATGGCTGCGTGGTGTGCCTGCTGCCCCCACCCTGCGGCGCTGCGAGCAACGGTAGCAGCCACGGTCATACCAGCCAGGAGGACAACAGGTCACACATCATGGACCTTGCATGGGCAGGGCATTATGTGCTGCTGGTTGCAGCAGGCGGCGTGATCAGTTCATGGCAGTTCATACCACCCTCCAAGCGCTCAGGGCTCAGCACTCAGGTGCAGGCGGGCCCTGACGCTGCACCTGCAGTTGTGGAGGCTGCAGACGGGTGGGGTCTGATGCAGGGACCTGAACTGGTGCCCTGCACCCCAGCAGATGGTGCGGAGGCAGCGCATCACAGCAGCACAGCTCATGGCGAGGGTCCTGGGCAGGGGAACCGGGGTGGTGGTGATCCTGAGGGCGTGGTGCTCTCTCACTTGGCTCCGTCGGCAGATGGCCGATGGCTGGCTGCTGTGGCAGCCGGCACGCAGCATGCGTACGCATGGGAGCTGAGCAGCTGCTGCTGGGAGCCGGTTGGTATGGAGGCAGGCGCGCGGTGCGCAACCGTGGTACCAGCTGACATGCCTGATCGGAGAGGCGGCGGCCGACGCACGACACTGCTGGCCACGCACGCGCTAAATGCCCCTGCTGGTTTGGAGCTCAGCTGGGTGGGATGGCACGCGCGCAGCGGCAGGGTGCTGCTGGCTGCCGGGGACCAAGTGCTGAGCTGGTGCGTTGGAACCCGGATGTGCCTGTTCTTGGGCCATGGGCGCTGCATTTTTATTGGCAAAGACCTTGATGGTCCGCGTGCCAGGGGGCACCGTTCGCTCGTCTTTTCAGAAGGCAGGCGATTGATGTAGCTCACAAACATTGCGCGAATGACTGACTGCTGGTGCCCGCGCGTCATTCATCGCGTATCGCCACAGGCACTTAGGTTCGCCCGAGTGTGTTACCCTTCGTCAAGCTGTCACCCTAGAGGGGTTTGATACAGGAGGCCCAGGGGCGGCCCCAGCGCCCGCCGTCACCTCTGTGACCTGCAGCCGTGACGGCGCCCTGTTGGCGGGCGCGTCAGACGGTGGGCAGGTGCTGGTGTGGGATCTGACACAGCTGGCAACTGCGGCCCCTGGCACCTCCTTATATGGCGCCGCATGGGCGCGGCTGCCGCGTCAGCCGCGTCAGTCAGCACGCACATTCCTTGCATGGAGCGGCTCCACCGTCCTGCTCGCGGCCTCTGTGGGAGGTGGCGTGGCGTGCTACAGTGTGACGCGCCCCCCCACCGGCCGGCACAGCAACTCGGGCACCATGGCACGTGCACACGTGGGAAGCGCAGTAGCATCGGTGGGGCTGCGCACACGCGTGTTGCTGCGCAGTAGCTGCAGCGGGGCTCACACGCCAGCAGGCGGCGGCAGCAGCGCGGCAGGCAGCAGCCACATCACACCTCAGGGCTCAGTCAGCCACCTGCCAACAGTGGTGCTGCCCTCCGCCACTCTGTCTGCGTCCGGCAGCTTCAGGGGTTCCAGCCACGGCCCCACTTCCTGGTCATCGTCCCTAGATGGCTGCACCTCATCACCACCTTTCAGTGGCCCACCCTCCCCTGTTTCCTCATCTCCACTGAACCGTACCACCAGCCGGCCTACGGGTCCCAAGGCAGCGCGTAACTTGGGCCGTGGCCCTCACGCCGCACCTGCAGCAGCTGGAAGCAGCGGACGCCACACCCTGGCACCGGCCGCGGCGGTGCATGATGGGGTCTCACAACGCAGCAGCGGGAAGGGCACGGTGCCGGCTGGCGTTGACGGAATGGCGGCTGTGGCTCGATTGAGTGGCGGCAACGAGGAGCTGCAGCAGCCACACAACAGGGTCACCACCCCAGCATCCCCTGCCACCTCTGTCACCTCCAGTGACACCACCCTCCTTCCAAAGGCCACTGCTCTTGTGCTCACATACCAGCCCCACGGGGTGCTAGCGGCCCAAAGTGGCAACGGCGTCCAGGGGACGCACACCAGCAGCAGTTCCACCGTCACTGCAAGCGCCCGCTCGCCCGCGCTGGCCAGTACCAGCGGGGGCGCAGCAGGCGGGGGCGCGGCCCGCGCCGCACGCGGCAAGGGGTTGCACGCGCCGGGGCTGCAGTCAGGGCTTGGCGCACCGGGCAGCGGCGGCCCAAATGGAACTAGGCCCGTGATGGAGAGCGCGCCCCTACCGACACGCAGGAGCAAAGGGACCGGCGTGTTCCTGCCTTGCTTGGAGGACCTGCCAGATGGCGGTGAGGACGGTGGGCAGCCGTACGGGCCCAGGGAAGAGGCAGGGGCAGAGGCGGTGCCCGCGGTCCCGCCGCACACCGGCGTTCCTGTGGCACGGGCGCTCCGACGAAGCCCAGGCAGCGCCCCTGCATCGTCGGGCGCGGACGTGGCAGCGGACGCCGCACTCGCTAGCACCCTGCTGCCATCAAAGATCGACGCCACCTCCCACCGCGGCCTCATCCCCTCCCCTAACTCTGCGCCCGTGTACTCGGAGACGATGTGGGCCGCTGCAAAGCGAGCCAGTGACGGCTCCGAAACCACAGAGTACACCATGCCTGGCACTAGCAAGGCCGCCTCCGTCTTTGCCGAGCCCCAAGCACTCCACAGCCGTTCAGGCAACGTTTCGGGCGCCAGTACGCCCGCGTACCGCTGCAGCAGATCCAGCCGCACCAGCATGACAGGCACTGGGCTGGCTGCGCTGGCGGAGGATGAGGTGGGGAGTGGCCTGCGCGCGGAAAGCAGCGCGCCGGCGATCACCGCCATCCACTCTGGGTGCAACGGCAGCTCTGGCAGCAGTGCCGGCGTTTCCCGTCGCGTGAGCTCCGACGGCCGGGGCAGCGGCAACGCTGCAGGCGCACGCAGCCGCACCCACGGTGCCGGGCGCCAGGTCCAGCGTCAGGTGTCTGCTGGCCCACTCCACAGCAGCTCAGCCGCCGGGCCCCACGCGTCCCCCGCTCACTTTGGGGGCGCCTCTGCCCGCACCTCCTCATCAGGCGTCCCGGACGGCCACTCACATCACCTGCCCTCACGCCTCTCACACTCTGGTCACGCAGCAGGTTTGGGGCCCACACCCCGGTCCTCCGCGTCAGGACAGGACCCCAGGTTTGGGAAGGAATCTACAAGTGGGACGCAGGGGCCAATGGGGGCCCCAGCCGGGGCAGCTCCTGCAGCACCCTACTCTGCTGACGCCAGCAGTGGCGCAGCAGTGTGCTACTTGGTGCCTCAGCCAGTCATGGCGTACAACCTGTCCATGGCGTATGCAGCAGGCATGCACATGCAGGTCGCGTATTCGATGCCTGCCGGCATGCCTGTGCAGTTTGTGCCTCAGATGCATGGGCCGGCCATGGTGCAGGGGCCTTATAGGCCTGCTGTGATGTACCCAACCATGCAGCCCATGACATACCCCCCCCAGGCATACGCGTACACACAGCCAGTGCTCATGCCGATGGCTCACTTTAGTGGGGGCATGGGCACTCCTGGAGCTGGGCAGCAGCTGCAGGAGCGGCAGGAGAATCAGGGAGAAGAGGAGCAAGGGGGCCGGCAGGAGCAGGCAAAGGTGCAGCAGCAGCAGCAGAAGCAGTAGCTGCAGCAGCAGCAGTGGCAGCAGGAGCAGTAGCAGCAGCAGCAGTAGTGCTGGGCTGGCAGTACCTCAAGAGCACTGAGGGTACCGACAAGCACTGAAGTTTCGAGTGAGCGGGGCGGCCCTGTTTACCGCTGTGGTGGCACCGTCTGCTGGGTGGTGGTGGAGGGAGCCACATAGCCATCAGCAGGTGGCCATCACTCACAGCGCTGTGCGCATGAAACATTCGCTGCAACACAGCCAAGAAGATTTCCCTAGCCAGCCGGTTGGGCTGGACCGCAGCTTGCCCTAGCAGCCCTTGTTCCCCGCCTGCGCCCGGCTACTTCTCTCCAACCGCATAGCAGCAGCCAGCACGGCCAATGGCCGCACGCTACCTTACATTTCCACCTCCACCATTCCTCTCATCTTTCCCAAATCAACCTGTAGCTGCCAAGCCATACAGCTGGTGCTGGGCACATGCCACACGGTCTACCCACACATGTGGGTTTTGAAGCTTCACACCTGAACAGACTTTCAATTCGCGCGAACACGTTCCTGATTCAGTACATACCATTTGGCAAACCCACCTCTTGGGGGTTCCTCTAGGCAAGGCTACAAGCAGGGGCTGTATGTGTGTTGCACCGCCTGCGTACTGCCACAGGCGTTAAGAGCTGTATCTGCTGGGGGCGTGGGGCACACTGTGCATGGGTTTTAGCTCAGGGGCGGAAGCTGCTGCGCTGTTCTGCGAGGCATTTCGCCACTGACCATAGTCCTTCCTGGGTTCCTGTATGGACTGCAGGAGACATTCTGTTAGGTCTGGCTTGGAGTACTTCTGGATGTTGTGAACGCATGCCAGCTCTAGGTTTGATCCACTTCCCAACCTAGCGAACGCCTCTGCATGTGGGAATGATTAGTTTGGGGTGGCTAGCAGGACAGCACCGTAGGCAGGCGTGAGGGCGAGTGGCAGACCAGGTCATAGCTTTGTCTGGCCGGAGGAATCATTCGGTCCTCGCTGAATTGCGCCCTGCAAGCAGTTGTTCTGGTGAGCTGACCGGGGGCTCCTTCGGTCCCCCCCTAGCCCACAGAAGCTGCTTCCCGCTGTTTCTCATCATCCTGTAGCAAGGAGCAGGCTGCTGGTGTACAGAGCAAGTAAGCGTGGGGCCGGGCGATCCTGCAAGGGATGATGATGATGATGATGTGTGTGACTGTGTGTGTGTGTGCGTGCGGCAGAGGGTTGCTTGTATCTGGCACATGTGTGAGCGGGTGGCTGCTCTCTGTGGTATTTGAGGATTTGACGGTGTGCAGGTGACTGTGCAGGGGGCCAGTGGGTGAGGCAGCAAAGTTGCTGCATATGCCTGTTGGTTTGCAGTTGTGCAGAGGACGGGGGTAAAGCGGACGAGCTGCCCTAGAACTGGACCAAGCGGAGCAGCGGCCTGCGGGGACAACCTGGGTGTTGCAATGCGGCCATGTTTGCAGCACTGTGTCTCAGCAGTGTGACAGGTGGCAAAAGCATGTGACGGCTATGGCACAGGAACTGAGGCCTGTGGTGATGTTGGGTGCTCGGACCTGGTCTGGTGGTGGTGGTGGTGGTGGTGTGCATGGGCACGGGACGTGTGTGCCACGTGTAGGGCATTGTGCTGCATGGCGTGAGAATACATTGTCAGGCTTAGGAAACCTCTTGAGGCCAGTGATCAACAGGTGATGAAGGGCGCCAGCTGCAGCGCATGTGGTATGTTGGTGCGCGCGAGTGGGTAGGTGCTTGTCAGTTGGTTAGACAGCACGAATTGCATCATTGTTTTGTTTCAGCAGATGCTGGTTGTGCAGCCCTTCTCTATCAGGTGGTACGTCTGGTGTGTGCCACAGCGCCTGCGTGCGATTACTTGGCTGAACTGCAGGCGCCTGCAGCACGCCAGCTGCAGCGATGATCGACGTTTGGCGCTTTCTTCCTGTGTAACCAACTGTGTGCACTGCATGTGCAAGTGCACGTGGTGTGCACGCTGCGACCAACGGAGGTGGCGACAGGGGCGGCTGTGGCAGCTGTTGTGAACACTGTGGTGCCAGCAGCACCACACCTAGACGACACAGTCAGATCTCAAAAGCTGTCTCAATCTGTCATAATTGCACATGTTGTCTGTGCACTCTGGGGCCAGCCTAGGCTGGGTGAGATGCCAGCACATCCAGCAGGTGCTGAAACAGAGGTGGCAGCAGCACAGCCACATGGCCAGGTACAGCACAGAGCCAACCATGAGCTGAAGGTCGGGTTTGCAGTCTTCATACTGATGTGGCCTGTCATGCACTTTCTCAACATATTAAATACCAACGGATCCCTCCTATTACACCTCCACGCCACAACCTGCACCCCACCCCGCTGTGATACTCTTCCTTCCCCCTGAGGGTTGCGCACTGTGCGTGGCTTGCCCACCCGGGCGGCTGCGATGTGTTGCATGTGCTGCTACGTTTCCTGCGTGCTGTGCAGTGTTTGCAGCGCATTTTACTTCCTTTGCCCCTGTACCTGATCCTAGTCCAACCTCCCGTGGGTGGCAGTTCCCCTTGTAACTGTCCCTCTCTCCCCACCCCATCAGTCCAGGATGGTGGCCCTGGCCAGTCCTGCAGTGACTTGTTGCACTGTGGATTAGCCTCACAGGTTGAGAGCCATGCAACATGAAACCTGGCACCTTGGTCTTACAGGTCAGGCATTCCATAGTGTAACCAGTCAAACTCATGCGTGTGAAACAATTCCTGCAAGGCAGGCCTGGTGCCATGCACGATTGCTGAGTCACTGAGAGAGAGACCAGTTGTAGCATGCGAGGGGACAGGGGAGCACAGACCTTAGCAGCCAGCAGCAGCATCAGGGCTGTGACGACAGCCCCGACTCGTGCCTCAGTCCTCTCAAGTAACATGTCAAGCAGTGCATGAGTGCGAGGAGCGGTGGTCTGCAGAAAAAAGCTGCCAGGCAGTTGACACCTTTGGCTGGAAATCTGAACCTGCGATGCGGCCTGATGAGGTGCAAGATGGGCATTTCAAGTGTACAGTGCTGGTCGCCCTTCCCTTGCATCTGAATTTGAAGCTGAAGAGGCAAGCCAAAGGGGACCGGATGGTGTCTACGGCAAGAGGAGAGCAGGAGACAACAGAGGCAGGACCCTGCTGCAAGGACCAAAAGAACTGGACAAAGGAGAACAACCTCAAGGCAGCTCCAGGATACTGTTACATACAGGAGCTGAGAAGGTGCTCCTTTCCATTTCTTGATTAGTGTTTCAACTTGGTGCTTGTGAAGCTAGGCAGCAGCGCAGTGCAGCCGTTATTATGATCCATCAGAAACATGCACCCCATCTCCTTCCCCATCTCAGTCAAAAGGCGTGTGACATGAAGTGAAACAGCCTGACAAACAACCGCAGCCCCCATTTAGAAAGAGAGGAAAGAAACCTCAGCGCTTCCCGCCTGCTGCGTTTCATGTCCCGCACAACATTTCCTTTAACCTTGCTTTGTAACTTCCTCCAGTGTGCTTTCACAAACAGTGCGTGGTGGACCGGATTGGGACCGTGCATTGGGTGCAGCATCAGGCAATGACAGCATGTCCAACCAACGAAAATGGGAACAGTGAACAAGGGCGCACTGTAAGAGCAGGGCCATGCAATGCACCAGGGGCACATACTGGGCAGGTCTACCTGCCATCAGATGCAACCCACACACCCAGCATGCCACACACGCCCCACATCGATGACACCACATATGCGAACCACAATCGCACAGCAGTATCAGCACAGAGCGATGCATTCATCCAAAGCTATTTGACATTGACCAATCCAAACCAGTTATGCATCTCCTTAAGTGGGGTGGAGGAAAAGGCAGTTCAGAGGGTTGATGGAAACCCACAGCCACAGGGGGCACCCATTAGACCAAAGCACAACACGCAGACAGCTGCCATCACGGCAGCTGTCTGCTCGTCAGACACATGCGACCGGCTTGTTCCCCAATACGTGCATTGACAAACCTATAGAACAGTGTGTTGGGTGAGGAAGCATGGCTCCAAAAACACTGCTACTGAATTCCAGTCAATGTGTGATGAGGCCGGTGCATCAGCTTGAGCCCCTGGCCAGCAACACACAAACATGACGGCCACTCTCAGGGCACACGTCACGTTCAGTATCCCAATACATAACCAAAAGGTCCAGGGAAAACAGGCGCAAAGCAGAAGTGCTGCAGCCCATCTGTTCTGGAACAAAACCCTGCTTCCCACACCGTGGCAGCTGCCTTAACGCAAAGGCCAAAGGCGCCTTCTAGATGACACGACCAGAATTCCTCTTCAGAAGCACCCTCAGGCCAAGCCCTGAGGCGGCTCCAACTGGTTGGGGTTCCTTAAATCCTGACTTGAAGACTCAGCCAGAAGAAGCAGCTGATACAGGTTTGTAAGCGAGTCTCCGCATGTTATGGATGTACCTGAGTGTGCTGCCCTTACGTAGGCACCCACTCGAGCACATGGCGGTCTATAGTCTCAGTCGCTGTGATGGCCCTGGGCTTTCATGACTTCAAGGGCGTTCACGATCGCCTCGAAGTCGGGGCGGTCTGCTGGGTTGTACGCCATGCACTGCTCGGCCAGCTTGCGGTACGCGGGGGCAGTACCATCTTCCCACTGTAGCTTGGCCTTTTGTGTGACCACCCGCATGATGATCTGGGCATGTGTGAGACCACTCCAGGGGCGAGACCCAGCGTACATCTGCCACAGCAGTACGCCAAAGCTGTACACGTCCATGGCCTTGGACACCGCACCCTCCAACAGCACCTGGGCAGTACAGGGCAGTACAGGGCAGTACAGTCAAGGGTGGTACAGTCAAGGGCAGTACAGCACTGTGCAGTACAGTGATGCAAGGGTGAGGTGGGCTGGGAAGCTGGGCGGTGTGGCGTGGGATGCTCAGAGGGCTTGCACATACACCACGCATGCACTTTGTGCATGGCCTGCCCACCGCATCCAGCTGCACCACGCCGCCCTCAAACACCAGGGGGTTTACCACAAACCGGGCCCCTTGACATCGAACAATACAGAGTGGAACAGCAGCAGCAGTGCCGGCTACAGCTGACTGCAGACGGACAAGAACAGCTACACCCGGCTGCGAAGTCGGCAGAGGCTACAGCCAAAAGCCGATGGATCAGGACAGCTACAGCCGACGGGCGCAGACTCTGCAGGCTACAGCCAACTGCAGACGGGGGCGAGAACACAAAGGGCGCCACAGCCCGCACCGGCCCCCACACGCACCTCCGGTGGCATGTGTGTGATCGTGCCGTACGTGCGCGTGGTGATTGGCTGGCTGGCCTCCAGCGTGCGCGCGAGCCCAAAGTCTGCCACCTTGGCCACAAACCCGCGCCCGCCGTCGGCCGCCGTCGCGCCGCTGCTCGTGAGCATGACGTTCCAGCCTGTGAGATCTCCGTGCACGATGTCATGCGCGTGCAGGTAGCGCAGGGCGGCCGCCACCTCCAGGGCAGTCGCCAGCACGGCGTCCATGTTGGGGTGGGAGGAGAGGCAGTCGCGCGTGTCACGCAGCCAGCCACGGTCCACCGCATCCTGTGAGCATCACAAGCGTGAGTGTCACACACGCACCACACCACAGTGAGTGCCACAACAGGACAAGGGATTGATTCCGGATAAGAGTAACCCCCACAAACTACATCGTGAGGATTAGGGCGCAAGCAGAGTCAGGCCCAGGGGCCAGTGCCAAGGGGTCAGCGGTCAGGGTTCAGGGTTTAGGGTTCAACGCCCTGGCACAGGATGTTGTCAAGACACAAGGCAGGGACCTGGGCTACAACTGTGGACATAGAGGCGGCATACGAAAGATGGGCACACGCATATGGGGGGCAGCACACACTCCCTCCATCCCTGCAGATAATTATCAAGTAATTTCCAAGAAGATTTCTGTTCAGAGCTCTCAGGGTTGCTGCAGCGTCGTACACCCTTACCGCGGGACGCTCGCACAAAGCACACACACAAAAACACGAGCGCAAAACTGCGTGCACAAAACACGCGCGCACAAATACGCCCTCACCTGCACACAGCCGCGGTCACAAAACTCCATAATGATCCACGTCTGCACCAGGCTGCTCGCCGAGCTGTAGTTGTTGACGCTGTTGGTGGTCACCAGCTCAGCACCGCCCTTGCCCGCAAACGTCGCCGAGCTGTCCGCGCCCGTGGCAGACTCCAGCGCTGCCCACGCGTCGCGCTGCGGCCGGCACGCCTTGCGCACCGTCGCCGATTCCTCACTCAGGAGTTCCTCACCCTCCCCCCGCTCCTCATCTCCCTCCAGGGGGGCGTCCAGCTCAATCACCGCCCACTGGCCTGCGCCCGTGCTCGTGGTTGTCGCCGTCAGCGCCGAGTTGGCGCTGTTAGATCCGGCGGCGGCGCAGCTGTTGGCGCTGTTGGACATGCTGCCCTTGGGGGCCTTGCCCACGCCGGGGGCCTTGCCCTTGCCTGCTGTGACTGGTGCCACCATTGCACCGCCCTCTGCGGTGTTCTCCATCGAAGAGTTGTCGAAGCTGAGCATGGAGTCTCCCATGGCCACCCTGTCGGCCTTGAACGTGTTGGTGTGCGTGATGGCCTCATCGAGCGAGCTGCGCGCATTTGTGCGAGTGCCTGGCGCGTGCCGCACCACATACCTGGGCGGGGGTGGGTCAGGCAGCAGGGGTCAGGCGGGTGGGGTCAAGGAGGCTGGGGCCATCAGTAGGGGGGTGGTGCTACCAAAACTGGGCCCAGGGCGCAGCAGGGCCACACAGGATGTGGCCAAGCCAGGATGACAACCAAAGCGAGCAGGAGCAGAAGAAGGCAGCATCATCATGCATGCTATCATCATGCAGATCAATCAATCTCGCATGCTATTATCATCACCATCATGCAGTATCATCATCATCAGCAGCAGCATAACACTCCCAGCAACTCTTGAGGTATGCAGCTCGCCCAAATCATACAAGGCAGACGCACTTGAGCGTGGACACCACATTGGGGTGGCGCAGCTCGTGCGCGACGAGCGCCTCACGGTGCACGCCCGTTGCCGCACACACCACGTTCCGCGCGTCCGCGTCGATCACCTTGACCGCCACGGGCGTGCCAAACCACGAGCCATAGTACACCCAGCCAAAGGAACCACGGCCCAGTAAGTGTGCCAGCTCCAGCCCGTCCACACTGCGGTGCAGTTCAGTGCAGCACACACAGTTTATGGTTCACCGAGTTCGCGGTTTCACGTTTAGATAAGCGCTGGAAGCCGTAGGATCCTGTACCCCAAGGGCCGTCCACTCAATTCATCCACAGCACCAGCACTATGGCAGCTGACATGCCGCGCAACCAAAACACACAGCGATGCCGAGAGCCCACCACACGAGCAAACCCCCACCACCCACCAACCCCCGTTCTCTACACAACACTGCCAGGCAAACCCCAGGCCCAGGCCCAGCTAGGCTTGTGTTCACGGTCAGTAAGATGCAGGGGATGCTTGTTGGCTGGGCAGGGCCCAGGCCCATGGCGCTCAGGACACATACAGCGCCACGCACGGTGCACAGGGCACAGCACACAAGAGACACACACCTGCCAGTAGATACATCAGAGCCAGTGACAGAGGAACCGCCCGTCGCAATGATGTGGCCAAACATGCCGCTGGCCGCGGGGCCACCCCACGCGCTGCTGCTGATGGAGGAGCGCTTGGGCGTGGCAGAGGGCTGCTCCAGCACCATGAAGTAGAAGCGCTGCAGGTGGGTGGGGCAGGGTGAGGTGGGATTGCGTTTTGGGGTGTGGGGTGGGGTGGGGTGTGGGTGCAGGAGGTGGGTTGAGGGGATTAAGAGGTGAGAGGAAAGCAGGCTAGGACCACGCGCAGCACTGAAGCACGAGCACATGGAAACGAGCCGCCACATGCACAGGCAATACCACACATGCCGCAGGCATAAATATCACAGGCACACATGTCATGTGTCCGAAAGCAAGCATTTAACACGGGCTAGACCGAGCCTAACCCTGTCAAAGGTCAACCTGAGCAGAGCAACGCCTCACCTGCGCCTTGTCCTCACCACCCGTGGCGGGTAGAAACGCCGGCACACCGATCGCGATCGCGCCCTCATCCACCGCCTGCCGGCCCGCGGCACGGAAGCGCAGCGTGAACGTCTTGGTGATGTCCGGGTTGCGCACGCGCGCGAGCGGTACGTCGAAGCCGCGCTGGGCCGCCGCGTCGGCTTTGTGGGCAGCTGTGGGCAGCTGGGAGCCGTCCGCGCCCTCAAGGACTTCGGCCAGCGTGCGGCCCACCAGGGTATCGCGCGGCAGACCTGCGTCAGACACATGAAGCGCAGCATGACAGACAGCCAGTCAAGCAACCAGTCAGTCAGTCAGTCGGCCAGTCCTGCTAAGGGGCGAAGAGCACATGTGCAAGAAAGGATCAGCAATCACATAACACCAAGGCGCTAGCCATGCGCAGTACAGCAAGTACAGCATTCACAGAAACGCAGGCACAGCACAGTCCGAGTTGGCGTTGGCGCACCCGTCTGCTTGGACCACGCGGCGTTTGCGTAGCACACGCGCCAGCCTGGCTCATCTGTATCCAGCAGCACCACGCAGTGGTCAAAGCAATCAACGGTGCGCTGCAGGTGGTTGTACGTCTTGGCCAGCTCAGCGTTGTTCTTCTGAGCCAGCTTCAGAGCAATGTCCTTCTCCAGCTGGCGCACAACCTGGGAGTGAGAGGTGTGATGTGAGGTGTGTTTGGGATTTGGTGTGAGGTGTGGGGTGAGGTTTGTTGTGGGTGCGGGTGTGAGGTCTGGGTCTCTGGGACATGTGCCACAGGTGTGGGGTGTGTGATGCGGGGAAATGGTCGCACACATACGCACTGCCACCACCACGCGCAGCCGCTCTGCCCACGTGCGCTGCTTTCAGAGTGCTAACCAGCACACCAGAGCATACGCACGCACATACACACAGGTCCTGCACAAGAAAACGCCCCACACGCACGCCCCAAGCCGCCCCCCAAAGGCCCAATTCAGTACATATGCACAAAAGGATCATAAGTATACACGGCCTCAGCTGCAACGCACCAGCTCTGACAGGTTGTTAATCATGACGCACGCCGCCATGTCAAACTTGCGCGGCTTGACGTCCGCAAAGCACAGTGTGCCCAGACGGTGGCCGTTAGACGCGACCAGGGGGGCACCGCAGTAGAAGCGCACCTTTGGGAAGATCGTAACCTGGGGTCGGGGGCAAACAAAAGGAAATGGTGACACGGCAATACTCCATTCACACTGCGGCAGTACTCAAGGGCAGTACTGATGTACTTCAAGCTGCGCGGTCTGACCAGGGGGCGGGGTGGAGTGGAGTCGACCAATCCTCAAGACCCGCCGCTTGCACGTCGACCCCTTGCATTTCACCCTGGGTCCGGTCCTTCCCCTCCTTCCACACTCGCCTCACCCCGCCCCGCCTCACCCCCTAGCCGCGGAATCCTGTCTCGCGGCAGGCAGGCATGTGCCACGCTGTGCAGATGATGTAATCAACACGCACACATTCTTCTCCCCCGTCCCATGCCCCACCCCTTACAAACAAGATTCAACAGCCCCCACCCCAACCCCAACCCCTTCCCCACCACCGTGTGTCTCACATGCGCCGCCGCCGCAGCCCACGCTCACCTTTTCGTTGTTGGAGAAACGCGCGTCCTGCAGCGTGTCTGGGATGACCAGCACCTGCGGGTTCTTGAACGCCATACTCCACCCACACAGCGTCCAGCGCCAGGGGAACTCCCCGGTAGGGATCACCCCTCCCTCCTGCTCGCTGATGAAGACCTGCTTCTCGTCAAACAGCGCGCACAGCGCGGCGGGCGCCTGCGCCAGCACACAACACACGCGCGGAGGGTTTAGGGGTGCACAGGGGTGGACAGGGGGTGCAGGGGTGGACAGGGAGCAAACCACATGGTCGGAGCAAACCACATGGTCGGAGCAAACCACATGGTCGGAGCAAACCACATGGTCGGCCAGCAGCTTGCCACCCTGCGCATTCTAGCAGACACGCTGGCTTGGCGCGTGCGCGTGTGTGTTGCGGGTGGATGATAGGAACACAGGGCCAGGCACGCCATGGACCCGGAATGGTTCATGCGCTGCCACGCAATGCATGCAGGTCAGCCAGGGCGCTGCCCAGCCCTCAGTAGCCCGCACCTTGAACACCGACTGCACCAGCTTGAGGATGCTGTTGATCTCGGGGTCAGGCGCGTCCTTGCCTGTGGATACATGCAGCATGTGCCAGGCACAGATCAGGCTCAGTCTGCCCTGCTGCACACACTGCACCTGCCATGCGCGGCCCTGGAAAGGCCACTCTTCCTCCCAGCGCGCGCATCCAGCCACTGGGGGCCCCCACTGCCCCCTGTAGAACACTGGCTGGGCCCCTTTGTTCCCAAATCAAGCTATGGCTCGGCCCCTGCCTGGCAACAGCACAGGCCCTGAGCCACGCAGGTTGGGCCACTTCATCAGCCCCCATCATTTCTAACTCCAAACATCCGAGCAGCTCTCCCCAGCACCCCTCGCCAGGCTGCGCCTACCGCAGCAGCCCCCCCTCAGTATCCCTCGCCGTGCTGCCCCTGCTGCAGCAGCTCCCCCCAGCAACCCTCCGGCTGGTTGCCCTGTACCCACCAAGCTTGTTGAGGGCCCGTACAGTGGCCAGCCGATCTGCCTCGCATGGTGGCCGGGGGGGCCCCAGGTAGTGCACCTGAAAGGAGGCAGAAGAGAGCCGCAGGGTTCGGACATGCAGTGGTGGGGGGTTCGA
>BDCZ01000203.1:45772-61791 GCA_001662365.1 Chlamydomonas applanata | reverse complement strand
GGGGGGGGGGGGGGGGGGGGGGGGGGGGGGGGGGGGGGGGGGGGGGGGGGGGGGGGGGGGGGCCCGGCCCACACTGCAGGAAGCGTGAATATGGCTGTGACGAAGCAGCAGGGGGCTGGCGTGCAACTGTACCAGCTGACGCTGCACCCGAGGCAAGCGCAGCCAGACGCTGCCGATGTGGCGTGCGACACCTTATCATTATTTGTCCCACACATGCCTCCTGTGGCGCCAGCTACCTCGGGGACCCCCCACCACCTGATGCACGCACGCACCTGATAGGGCAGGCCTGCTGCTGGACCATTCTCTGGGTCCAGCATGTCTGTGGAGGGGCAAGAGGATTAGAAGTAGCATGCCGAAGTGAGTCGGTGGAGCACGTGAGCTTACGGCCGTGCAGCATGCCGCCCATGACATCGTGCCCCGATCTGCACAAGGGCATGGCACGCCAGCAGCTGCGTGCAGCACTTACTGAGGATGAGGTTTGTTTCTGGGTTGGTCACGACGTTGGGCACGTCGATGTGGATGTCTGCAGCCTCCGCCTGTGCATCTGGCTCTGGGTACGGGACTGCGGACATGCGCATGCATCGCAGCATAAAAGCATGCCTTGCACTGGTTTCAGGAGTCCAGGCTGGCAGGGTCCCATTCAAGTGCCTGTGCGTAAGCATCCTGGTTGTGTCATGACCATGCAACTCCTGACCTGCTTGACTCGTTTGGCATGCGCCATTTGCGCAGGTTGCGACCGGCACCGTGCCGTTGCAGGCAGCGGTGCCCAGCGGGCTGTACTTGGCTGCAGCGCAGGGTTTCCCAGGGCCCTCGGCTTGCTGCCCCTTGTTGCTGGCCTTAATCACGTCCTGCTTCCGAACATCCTGCCCAAGCAGCAGAGGAAGAGCGGGAAGCTGGGGCTTCAGCATGAGAACCTTTGGGTGACGACCCATTATTATGCCAGTGGGCCCCGTTGCGCCTCGTACCTCGGGCGGGGGAGCCACACAGCACAGCGCAGTGCCCAGGCGCCTTAACACTGAGACAGGCACAAGCATTTGTTCTCAGGTGACACAAGGGTCCTGCTGGTGGTGGTCACCAGCCCCCCTGTTGCTAAGTAAGTTGTGTTCAGCTTGTGCTCGTGTGGTGTACACCAACTCAAGAATTCGTTGTGAAGGGGCAAGCTGCACTCTAGAGTGGCTGCAGCAAGCTTTTAAGATGATCAGGGAACGGGTTGCACCGCACTGCCTTTCCTCTCTCTCAAGGTTTCTCTCAAGGTTTCTCCTCAAGGTTTGGCCCGTGACCGTCCTGCCTTCCTCCAGACGCTTGACACTCCAAGGGCACAGCCAACGCATTGCGTTGAACTAGGAGCTGCAGCGCTTGCGCCGAGATTCGGTTTATGGCGCTGCCAGCAGCACGGCGAACCTACCATCTACAGCACTTTTTAAATTGTTTAACGACCGAAGCATAGAAGTCCAAGCTGACCACGCAGCAGGTGCCGGTGTTGTGCAACCACGCCAAGCCACCGACAATTCACGACAATCCCCATGCCTGCCTGGGAACTGGGACGCGACCCCAGCGTGAACCACCACCACACGCAGCAGCGAACACAACCGTGGGCTCATCCTGAGTATCACGCCAGCAACCGTGCCACGTCAGCTGGGGCAAGCAGAGCTGTGCCCCCCAGCAACATTTGTGGCACAAAGCGAGCCTGCAGGGGAGCGCCTTCGTCACCCTCCCCCTCCTGCTGCACCACCTGTACTGCCTCGACCTCCTGCCTCACTTCTCGAAACTCAGCTGGGCTGATGCCACCGACCACAAACACAAGCACTACATCACACTCGGCGGGCCGTGTGGGCCGCCCAGCCGACCCTGCGCCTGCCACTGCGCCTGCCACTGCACCGAGCAGCCCCGTGGGTAGGCCAAAGCGGCCAAGCCCCTTGGTCAGCATGCCGGCCAGGGACGCTGAGTTGGCCTGCACCCAAAGGTAAACAGGGCACGCACGGCATGTTTCTGTGCGCTTGAAGCACTGCTCGAGCAAGGGCAGCGTGCAAGGCCTGCAGCTGGGCACAACCCCCGACCACCTGTAGCCCTGCAGCAGCTGATGATGAGCTGAATCACGGCCATGGACCTCCCAACCTGCCCTGGGAAGCACACAAACAGCTGTCTGCCCCTGCAGGCGCGTCCACACAGGCGTACAATGTAACCAACACACACACGAGGGAATGGACGCGTACCTGTACAAAGTCGGGCACGGGGTCGCCCCCTCGTGTAATCGCGTGCCGCACAACCTGCCGCACCATGGGCGCAGGCGCGCCCGCATTCTCCGCAAACACATCGCCCACGGTGATGCGCCGCAGCACGGTCAGGCCCCCCCTTGCCTGTGCCAAGAAGTGTAGCCGCTCAAACAGGGCCTCCACCCGGGCACCCACATCCACACTGCTGGCTGCAGCACTGCCCAGCTCGGGTAGGATGTCTGTGGGGCCTCCAGTGGTGCCGCCCTCACACCCATGAGGGCGGGCGGCCTGCAGGCACCGGGTTTCGGTTGCAGCGGCGCGAAAAGATCAGGTGCCCAGTGCCAGTGCAAGCACGTGGTGCAGCTTCAATGCTTTCAGAGGCCAGTGCGGTGAGTGCATACCAGCCACAGCGCCCATACCTCTCATGCAGTCATGCATGCAGCCATGCAACAAACAGCACCACATAAGTGACACAACACAAGCGCATGCAGGCCGTTGGCCTGCGGCAGGCTTCGCCACAACACAGGCAACACACCAGCAGCGCGGTTGCAACTGCAGCCTTAAGTGCATCTTCGTCCTGAGGTGAGAATGGCCCAGCAGGCAGTGCCCCGTCTGGCCCACCAAACAGCCCACCCCCTGCGCCCGGCATGTCAGGTGCCAGCGAGTAGATGGCTGGCAGCAGTCCAATGATGTCCCCCACGCCCAGCACGCCCTGTGCAGTTCAAGATACAGTGCATGCAATGTAGGATCAAGGCATGCATGGAAATATCGCATCTCAAACAGTCCATTCCATCCTGGAGTAGCCCCATAAGATCAATATGTACATCGGTGTACACACAGCTGTCAGGCTTGCAGGCAGCCACCACACCATGTCAACAGCAGATTAGCTACCAAGCTGCCATTGTCGACAACTTGACTGTGGTAAGCAGTGTGGAACGAGTTGATACTGCCAGCAGTAACACCAGCAGGTGTTGTTTCTGTGCTCCTGCGCCTGCCCATGCGTCCCTGAGCAGACTTGGCACAGCACACCACATGCACTGCTGCGCTGCACGGCACCATGATAGCTGCTACAGCTCCGTGCTGCCTGCGCTGCCTGTACCGCCCGCTGTACTGCCTCCGCGCGCACCTTGCCCCCTTGTGCCATGGACAGCGCGTCGATGAGTACTGCCGCGACCGCGCCACCATCCCCTGCACCGCACAGCATGCCGGCCACCTGCCGCTCCAGCGCCCCGGCCGCCTCCCACCGCGCAGCCGCGTCGCTCCCCAGCACGCCTGCTGCGGCAGCGCCCAGCACAATCGCGCTACGCTGGCGCAACGCTGCACCTGACCCGGCATTGGCCAAGTCCTGCGTCAACCCCAGCAGCTCTGCACCTGTCACACCACCTGCCTTTGAGCGTGTGCTGGGCTGCAGAGACTCGGCAGCCAGTGATTGCTTCAGCCACTTGCGAACGAGTGTCGCCCCGTCCTGCACACCACCCGGCAAGACGCCAGCAGCAGGTACAGCACACGTACATTACTCATGAACAGCCGAAAACACTATGCCTGGCCTGGCTGTGGCGTGCCAGGTCCTGCGCCACCTCGTGCTCAGGATACGACTAAGCAGGGCATCTATCATGCCAATGACTGCGCAGCTGCTCACACTTTTGTTCTCAATCTTCTGGCAGGACACGCAGCACATATGATGTATCATGTACTCAGGCATAGGTGCTGGCACTAGGGGAGTCACACTTGAGGGGTGAGGGGTGAGGGGTGAGGGGTGAGGGGTGAGGGGTGAGGGGTGAGCACCCAGGCGTGCGTACCTTTGTCTTCTTGGCCATCAGCTGCTCCAGTCTGCCTGCAGCCAGCTTATCACCGGGCGCCAGCAGCTCCACCCCAAAGCAGCCGCTGCCTTTCAGCGCCAGGGCCGTGTGCAGCGGCGCCAAGCTGGGCGCATCAACGCGTGCGTCCAAAGACCGCCACTGCACTTGCTGCGACACCGTGCTGCCCTGCTTGCCACGCGCAGCAGCTGCCCCGCAGCTGCCGCCGCGCGGGAGCCCTGCCAGCAGGGCGTCTGCCAGACTGTCATGGTGGAAGGCAGGGGTGGCTGTGTCCATGGCGCGGTCCAGCAGCACCAGCCCCAGTGTGGATGGATGCCTACCCGGCAGCTCGGGTGGCGTAGGCATGGGTAGGCCCGCCAACTCATATGCTGCAGGTGCATGCCACAGAGTCAAGGTAGGCGAAGGCAACACGGTCAAGCAGAGCAGCCAGGTGTTGCCAGGCATTCGTCCACACAGGTGGGCCGGTCTTATAAAGCAGCACAGCGCCCAGCTGCTAAGTGCGCAGCGAGCTGGGGCTCCCACCTAGCTGTATGTGTATGGAACACTTGCACCTACACAGCCGCATGCACAGCACGCAAGTTCAAGCTAGCGAGTTGAGCGCGGTGCTCTCTCAGCACGTGAAGCTGCACAGTGCGCACCTATCTGCTGTGACACGGGGCCAACCGACCACGCCTCCAGCCGCATGCCTAGCTGCGCCACAATGCCTCCCAGTTCATGCGCCAGCAGGGACAGCCCGCTGCCACTGCCAGCATTGCCATCTGCTGCGCCACCTGCAGAAGCGTGTGCGTCGGTTGGTCCCAGGCCAGCTGCCACGCCAGCCGCCCTGCGCATCAGCCAGTGGAGTGGCCAGGCAGAAGGTTATTAATAATAATAACACGGCGTCTCACACATTCATCTGCTTGCCGGAGCCCATAAACTGGAAATTCCCAGAGACCATAGAGACCCAGGTGCCTGCACGGACAGACAAGCAGAAGGTTCAGCTGCATATACTTCATTATTGCAGCCGGCTGGGTCTGGATGTCCAGTTGTGAGGCCCTGACTCATGCCGTGCAGCAGCAGTTGGTTGACGCTGATAGAGATGCGCATCACGCGTGTGCACACATTTACAAGATTGATGCGTGCGTCCGCACAAGCCCGCACGCACCGTGTGAGCGACGCAGCTGCGCTGCAAGCCGGCAGCACGAATGCTGTGGCGTCCAGGGCGCACAGCGCAAGGGGAAACCCTCGCACAGTGGCTGCCAACGGCACAGCAGTTGTGGGGAGCCCATCCGCGCCCTGAGCCGCCATTGCAGCATCAGCTGCCCTGCTGTCTTGTACATCTGTAGTCAGCATGGAGGCATACTCCCTGAATGCCTCCACCCCCAGCTCCTCACTCACCCCCTCTGCACACGCATGAGCGTGCTCTGAGACACTGCTGAGGATGAGCACGCGGCGCACGCCCGGGTGTGCCTGCGGGGGTGCAGTGACGGAGCAGTAGCGGGCAGCACAGTGCGGTGAGCAGTAGCGGGACAGCAGCAATGCCTGCCAGCCTGGGTATGGAGAAGTGTGTAGTTTGTGATGATGATTGTGCACACTCTCCAGCAGTGCGCTTGGCTTTCACAGCTGCTGCTGGATGACTGGCAACTGGACCTAGCATGGGACGTCGCATCCAAACACAACCACCCCATGCTCAGAACGCACCAGCACAGCGCGCAGGATGTGGGGGTGCGCTTCCGTGAGGAGGCGTGTGATGGCAATCACAAGGTTTGTGGGCTGCTTGCCAGTCAGCAACGGCAGCAACGCATCGTCTGCACTCGCCGCCTCCAGGTCGCACACATGTGCTGCACCGAGGCCTGCAGTGCAGTATGTGCACTCATGTTCTTTCTGAGCATCATGCGGGACGCACCTGCTGGGGCGTACAGCAGCATGCACCGACTGCACTGGTCTGCACGTCAAGCCCTCCAACCTGGGCTGACAACACATACATGCTCTGCCGGCCTTGCCTCACCAAACAGGAACGGTGCACCCAAGCTGACGTGCACAAATTCAGCAGCTCCAGCATCCAGGTACACGATGGACCCTGCGATATCCGGCGCAATGTCTAGCCATGGCCTTTTGGCTACTTCTAGCAGGCTCTCTGCTGCTAGTCTCTCAGCCATGATCAGACAAGCTGTCCACAACCACGCTCTAGTAGTGGCATTAGATACGATGCATCTTCCAGGTCCCACGAAAGCACCCCAGGCGCGACCTGAACGCGATCTAGTTCCACGGACCGTCATTCGGGTTATACTTGTCCTGCTCTCTCTCAATCAGGTGTTGCAATCAAGCATGGCATTTGGTAACGCAAAACTGCGACCGGAATTTGCTTGCCCTATGCAATGGGCAGAGAGGTAGAGGCGCTGAAACGGCACCGTGAGATTAGAACTGCTCTGAAGTTCTTCCTTGATAGCTGGTACAAGCACCGCCAGGCAGGGACGACTCCCCACAAACATCAGGTCCTATTCGACTTTGCTCGCTTTCGTAGCTTGGAAGTGGTCCTTCAGGAGCTTCGCACCAAGGCTCCGCAGCTGCCACGCTAAATCAGTGGCATCATGCATGACCATGACCACCATGCACGGCCTGCTGGGTCCCAACATGGCCATCTAATGCATGGGCTGGTGGGCATGCTGCAGCAGGGGCAGCAGGCGCTGGCTGGGTTTGGGGCCCAGCTGCAGAGCTGGGCATCTTCGTCTCCGTTTGCAGCTCCTCATGTGCCGCGTCGCATGCCGCACTTTGCACCACGGCTGGCCGTGCCAGCAGGCATCACACCCAGCCTAGATACTGGCAGCCCGGGTACCTCCACCTCTGCACCCACCCCAGCCAGCAGCAGGCTGCACGGTCAGAAGGCCCGCTCAGCGCCCCTGGCGACCATGCATGGGCAAGGCGCGCTGTCGGCACCCAGCTCAGACGCACACAGCAGCGCAGCTCGAAAGGCGGAGCTCGGCCGCGCCACATGGACGCTGCTGCATATGCTGGCTGCGCAGTACCCAGACAACCCCACTCGTCAGCAGCAGAGAGACGTACGGGAGCTCATCACATGCCTCACACGCATCTATCCGTGCGGGGACTGTGCATCCCACTTCAACGAGATCGTCAAGTGGGTGCTTGGGTGTGGGCCAGTGGTGTGCATTGCCATCCTGCAGTGCGATGTGGTGTCCTTTGGTGAGCTGTGGTTGTGATGCACGTGGGTGGGTAGGTGGGTGGGCTACGTCCCGTGCAGCGCATCAGCCACCGAACACAAGTGCACAAGCATACGACAGGGCAGCAGTGTCAAGGCTTAGAACCGTGGCTATTGCATCTCAAAGCGCATCTTTGGCCATCATGCTTTGCAGGAAGGACCCTCCCACTGTTGGCAGCCGGAAGGACCTTGAGCACTGGACGTGCAGGGTGCACAATTCTGTGAACCGCAGCCTGGGCAAGCCCACCTTCAACTGTGACCTGGCCGCGTCCAGATGGACGCCCCTGGATTGCGGGGATACAGGCAAGGTAGCTGACGGGTGCAGCATGACTGTGGGGAGGCGCGAGCGGTGAGGGCTGCGGGCAGTGAAATGAATGGAGGATATGGGCTGGGGCAGCATGCAGAGCGCATCAGGAAAGCACAAGGTTTAGGAGTACGCAGTTAAGTGCAGCATGCGTTGAGGCAGCTCTATTGCTGCAGGTTTGGGGCCTGGGACGGACGGCTCATGTGTGGCGCGTACGACGTGGCAGTGACCCAGCGTGTAACCGTCCAATTTGCAACTGTCGCGCTTTGACACGGCTCCATAGGATTGCGTTTGCTTTCGCGTCTCTGCAACTCCGGGCGCAGCACAACTTGGTCAGGTCACGAGTTTGACCTGGCTGAGCAACAGTTGCTGGTCAGCATGCTTCGCACACAAGCCGCAGAGGTACACGATAGGTAGCCATGCCTGCAGCACCAGACACGATGGGGCCAGCCACGCCCAAGGGCGATAAGGCAGCTAAAGGCATAGAGATTCTCGGCATGCTGAAGGTTGCCGCTGGCCAAGCGCAGCAAATACGTGGCGAAATATTGGCACTTCGCATGCAACAGGTGCGCAGGGAGAACTGACCTCCCATGACCTTGGATGCGCCTTAACACCGACCCTGATGCTGCATGCATGTTGCAGCATTTTGCTGACCAACAGCAGCAGGTGAAGGGTGCAGCGAGTGGACGTGACTTTGCAGAGCCTCCTACGACCGCCGTCAAGGTGCGCTTGGAGACGCAGTTGCGCTTGGAACAGCATGCCAAGCCGCGCCGCACAACCGTTTACGTGGACCGTGCACTACGCTGCATGACAAGCACATGCTGACCTAGTAAACCACTGGCACAATCCTGGGCTGTGGCAACAACAGGGCTTCAGCGAGGGGGGGTTCCAGGCACCACGCTTGGATGCCGGCAAGTGGGAGGAGTCTGGAGAGCGCCAGGCATCTCCCAAAGCACCTGCTGATGACACGGTGGCCAACCAGCTGGCCATGCTGCTCAAGAACCTCAAGGAGAAGAAGAGTGCCCCAGGTGAGGGCATACCATGACACAGAAGCTGCTGCAGCTGCATGTATGGCGGAGCTGATGCATGCTCAAGCAGTGCAGTACAGTACTGTACTGTACTGCATGTGACCGTACAGTACTGTGCAGTGCAGTTACTGTCACATGTAAGCGTGCATCGCAGCAGCCTTGGGACTGCTGAACCAGGCTGTGTCCTGCCTCGTGCTGCCATGCAGAAGCCAAGAGCGTAGCCCAGGCCGACCTCATTGCCAGCATGCTGGCATCTGCCAAGAAGTCTGAAAAGCCCAGCCGCCACGATGACTCTGGTGCAGTCCAGGATATGGAGCCCACACACCCCCGTCCCCCCAAAGCAGCACCGGCTGACTCTGGCCTGACCAGCGTGGTCGATGGCTTGATGTATGGCATGACAGCTGAGCAGCTGGACACAGCCACCTCCGTTCAGGGACCCAGCATCGGCATCGTCTTGAGCGCAGCCCATGAGTCAGGTAACCTGCCCATGTCAGAGGCATCAGCTGACAATGGCACTCCCCGTGGCGCCTCTGCAGGCATGGGCAGCCAGGCCAGCAGTACGATTGCAGGTGAGGCGTTGGTTGGATGCACGGCACGAGACAGGAGCATACCAGCATACATGCAAGCAGTTGCTTTGTTACAGCCACTGCATGCTGTAATGCTGTGCAAACAGCCGCTGCATGCGTGCTGTCATGACAGCATCTGCCGGCTTGGTCTGACGCCTTGATGCTCTGCCGTGCAGGCCGAGCCCGGCCAGCAGCCTCCGGTGGGCTTGACGTCGTGCTGATGGGCTCCCCGCTGACTGGTGGGGCCCGTGCCGCCGCATCCAGAAGCCAGCTGTCAGCACAATCCCCACACTCCCGGCCTGCTCTGGACCCGGCCTTCCTGGCCAAGATCCTGCGGAAGGCGCCCTCTGCTGCAGCAGAGCAGCAGCCGGCCCGCAAGAACGTGGCAGTAGCAGCCGCGGCGTCGGTGCCGGTGGCGCGCCCGCCCGCCCCGCCCCCTGTCACCAAGATGGACGTGCTGGCCCGCCTGCGCAAGGCCAACGAGGCCTTCAACAAGAAGCACGCAATTGGTGGTGGCCTCAACTCCCGGTCTGCAGCCAGTAGCGAGGATGGAGCAGGTGGGGGCGCGGGCGGCAAGGTGGTGGCCACTGGCAAGAGTGACCTGTACCAAAAGCTGCTCGCACGCAACCGTCAGGCGGCTGCCGCTGGGGCGGGCACGAATGGCGCAGGGCCACGTGGCCGCAGCATTGGAGCCAGGATCTCTGGTGCGCCTCAGTGGGCCGCTCGACATCAGCAGCAGCAGCCGCCGCCAGCAGCAGCGCCCCAGTCCCCAGATCGCTTTGCTGCGATCACGCGCCAGCTGCAGGCACAGCAGCAGCACCGCGCGAACCCCCTGCCCAGCCCTACGCACGCCACTGCTGCTGCGGGCGGGGCAGCCACGCCACGCAACAGGTCAAACGCAGGGGCTGATGCCGCGGTACTAGCAGGTGCTGATGCTCAGGGCATCATTGGGCACGGGTTCGTCATCGTCAGCCGCCGGGGCACACACCACAGCGATGCGACGGCGGCAGCTGTAACACTCGGGGAGCGGATCCAGCCAGTCAACAATGCGGGGAACGACGCGTGGGGCAGCCGCCGCCCGAGTGCAGCGGGCGACAGCGGCCGGGAGGGTGCCAGAGCTCCGTTCCATGGCACTATGATGGAGGATGGAGATGCAGACCCTCATGTGCGGGTTTCCCTAGGTGACGTGCCCGCGCGTCTAAGGGAGCAACGGCTCACACCAGCCCGTGCACGCTATGACGGTGGCGCCGCTGCGGCGCCCGCCGCTAGCAACCCTGCGACCCCGGAAGCCAAGGGCAGCCGGATGCCTCGCCGCCTGCGCTTTGCAGTGGACAAGCCCGCGCCCAGCAGCACGCGCAAGGGTGGCGTCAGCAAGGCACGGGGCACGCTGGTGCCGGGCACGCGGCCGCGTGCTGTGTCGGCGGGCCGGGCGGCTGAGGTGGGCCGTTGGGGAGGCCTCGTGAACATGGATGGCATGAAGCCCAAGCGCCCGCTGGCTATGACACCCCGCCACCTCGTGGGAGGACAAGCAGCTGGCACGAGACAAGACCCTGACCACACTGCTGCCGACCGCGCACGTATCCTTAAGGCGCCTGCGGCTGCCAACGCAGCTGCCACACGCCGCGCCAAATCCGCACCACACGCCCGCAACATGAAATCGGCGGCGCGCAAGCTAGGCACTGCCACGGCGACCGCTGCTGCGTCCCCTGCTCCCTCCCCCTGGATGGCACATGAGTTGGTTGGGGATGGGCGAGGTCTCAAGTGGCGTACCACCTCACTGGGTTTCAGCTCTGCAGCCTCCAGCCCCCTGCACGGCACATGCATTGCTCAGCTGCCGGCGACCCGCACCGTGGGTGCTGCCGCTGTTGCAGGGGCTCGCCGTGCCACCAGCACGACCGCCAGCGGCAGGGTGCACTCCCCAGCGGCCGGCTCGCGCGGCGTATCCTCCACCGCGCACCAGCCCACTGCGTGGCGCACGACGGTGGAGAGTATGGGCACCGAGGTTGCACCCGTGCGCTGTGCAACATCAGCCGCGGACTCCAACTCGCACCAGTCCCCGCTGCGGGCCGCGATGGCGCGTGTGCAGCTCATGGGGCCGCCCTCCCCAACATCCACCGCCACCCCAGCTAGCAAGCGCAGCCTCACGTACAACGGTCCCTCCCCCATTTCTTCCCTGTCTGCCTCCCCAACGCAGCCAGCAGCGCCGCCGTCCCTAAGCCCGGGCACCCGCATGCGCGGATACGCCAACGCGGCAGCCGCGCTGTTGGCCGGCAGCTCCCTCATGGCGCAGGCTGCGGCTGACGCGGGCGTCGCGGGCCATTCAACTTCCACCCACCACGCGCAGCCGCGGAACCCCTCCACCCCCACCCCCACAAAGACCAGTGGCACCACCACCGTCTGCTCGCCATCCCTGGCACCGGCTGCCACTGCAGCTCGTCTGCCACCTGGGGCTGGTCCGGCGGCGGCCATGAGCCCTCATGCGGCCAGCCCACGTGCTGGCCGGTCACTGGGCGTGACCGCAGGCGCGGTGGGTACCGTCACCCCGCGTGCTGGCAATTCGGTGGGGGCCACGTCCGCAGGCCACGCGCGCAACACGGAGGACATGGCGCTGTCGGCTATCAGCGCCATCACCAAGAAGGCGCCTGATGCGGGTGAGCATGCACGGCATCAGAGCGGCATCTGAGCGGCACCAGGGTATCGCACTGTGCAGTGTGCACCACGGATACACTGTGGGTAGCCTGGGCTCATGGCGTGCAGTACCAGTACCATGCCGTGCTGCGCACCAGCACAGCAAACCGCTGAACACTGTAACCTGTGTGCAGTATGCCATGCAGTATGCCAGGCCATGCCGTGTACAGTATACTAGGCTCCATGAGGAGTTGTGCCTGTGCAGATGCCTCCCATTAGCACCCGGCTGCAGCTGCGCAGTGCTGCCTGCTGTGACCCTCACCCTGCCCTACCCTACAACCCTGTTCCACCAACCAACCAACCAACCACCCCGCAGGCCCCATGCATGGCAACCTTGTGGGGCTATCCCCGGAGGAGGTGCTCCGTCGCACGCTGCGCCGGGACGGCCCGCCCCCGCGCGCATCCCCCGTCAAGCCACACGCCGCCACGCTCAACCTGCCACCGCACCTCGCGGGCTTCAGGGGCCCCGGCGGCGCCGCGTCGTACGCTGCGGCGGCTGCCGCGGTCACGTCCACCGGCTCGCCTGTAGTGCCGCGGTACGCGCAGTCGACCGCGGCATCCGCAGCCAAAGCGTCCCCACAGGCCCAGCTCGCCATCATCTTGTCCAAGGACTCCCCCGCGAGCAGGCGGCGTGGCGGGCCCAGCAGCGCCTCCAAGGCTGGGGCTGGCGGCCTCAGCAGCGCAGGGTCTAGCCCAGGCGCCGGCTCGGTGCGCACGGCACTGTCACGCCGCGACGGGGCGCTGTCACCGGGCGGCATGGGCTCGTTGAGCTCGCCGGCAGGCGGGGTGGGGGCGGCGCTGGTTGCGGCAGCCGCCATTGGAGAGGAGGGGACGGGCGCAGAGGAGGACCTCGTGTTCGGTTCAGGTGATGGCCCTGGTGCGAGTGGCTCAGGGTTGGTGGAGGGAGAGCTGGTTGATATGTGGGCTGCCGCCAGCCGGGTGGGCGGTGAAGGCAGCGAGGGCAGCAGTGCGCTCGGGAGCGGCGACATGCCCGGCGGGTCTGGGGCGGGGCCCATGCCGCCCAGCTCCATTGCCAAGCTGGTGCATGACATCCTCGCGAGGCACAGCTCTGAGGCAGCCGCACTGGACCTGAGTGCTGAGATGCTGCTGGGTGGGAGTGGGGGGCTGGATCTGGGGCGCGCAGGCACGCCATCCTCCGCCGCCACACACAGCCGCTGCAACTCCAAGCTACCCTTGGGGGAGCTGTCCAGCACGGCAGTGGCAGCTGCGCTCGCAGCAGCCGCACCACCTTCAGTGGACGCGGCCGATGCAGACATGGTGGGGATGAAGGTGCTTGCCGCGGCGTCAATGCCGCTGGCTGCACAATACCCACCCGCAGCCATGGGGCCCCGTATCACACTCAGCGCGAGCAACACGCCACGCAACGCGCACCTGCCACCCTCGCCGACGGGGTGCGTGTCGTCAGGTGCGGCTGCTGGGGAGGCGCCTGGCGGCAGCGCAGTGGCACGCAGCCCGTCCATGACTGCACGCGCCGTGGCCCGCTCGCCGTCTGTCATCCACACGCGTAAGGAGTCCCTGGGCACCGCCGCGGACCTGAACAGCTACCGGCAGCTGGCAGCGCGCGCCGCACACCACAGGCGCTCGCCGTCGCTCGGTGCCACGCCCGCCTCGTCCCTGCTTGCGGCACCTGAGCCTCTAGGGACGATGAGCCCGCTCAGTGCAGCTGCCACAGTGGATGATCTGTCCCTGGCTGGCACCCCAGGGCAGCTCCCATGCATCCCGGCAGGCCAGGAGGAGGTGGCGTCCCTCGCACGCACCACCATCCACTCTTTCCAACTGGAGGGGATCGCGGCTGCGGGCCCCCCCGTCGCGAGCACCCCGCACGGCGCCGTGCTGCTCGAGTGCCTGCCGCGCGCGCTCACGGTGCGCGAGGCGCTGAGCGCGCTCAACTCGGGGCTCACAGCTGGCGTGAGCGTGGCCATGGGCGGTGGGGGCGAGGGGAGCCGCGACGCGGCGTCATCCCCACCTGCGCCGCGTGGCTTGGGCCTTGCGTGCTTTGGGCTGTGCCTGCGCCGTGGGGCGCAGAGCAGGGGGGCCCACGGCGGTGCCAGCACAAAGATGCGCATCGCGTTTGAGGTGGGCGGCCGCGCAGTGGCGCTCCTCCGCCGCGGACCAGCCGGGTTCGTGAAGCGCAACGCCGTGCACGGCATGAGCGTGACCAAGGGCCCGTGGGTGGCTGGCGGGGGGTCGGTGCTCGTGCTGCGGTGCGGCCTCACTGAAGAGAGCGTGGGTTCGCAGCCCCCCAGCCGTGTGCCCAGTCCACGAGACGATCAGGCTCAGGCCCATGTGCCCAGCTCCAACCTAACGATGGCCGCCCTCGCAGCTGCAGCAGCTATCAACCGTGGCAGCACCAGCAGCTACCGCCCCAACTCCTGCGGCGCAGCCAGCAGCACAACGACCATCCGCGTGTGCCTGAGCAGCGCCACGGAGCACGCGCTGGTGGTGCTGGGCCTGAACGCGGCGCTGCTGAATGTGGCACTGCCTGCGGCGGCGCGTATTGATGAGGGAGCCACCTTACGCTCCACTCATTGGCTACGGAATGACTAGGCCAATCCAAAGGACGCGACTAGGGAAAGCAACAGGAGCAAATCACCAGAGGAGGTTACAGAGGGGAGTCCGTAGCCGCCTCCCATGCTGCTGTGCCCTCTCGGCCTGGTATGTTGCGGCACCCAGCCACTGCTGCTTGCACGCAGCCGTGCCACCTTTTGTCGCCTTGTTGGGGGCAGGTTTTGGTGCACACTTTGGGGGAGTGGGCACGGGAGTGGGCAAGGAAATGAATGGGGGAGGGAGGGGGTGTCTCACAGCATGTAACTTAGAGCATGGGGTTTTCAGGGCGGCGTGACGCGGCCAGCGGCTACTGTACACACTGAGTTGCTGCCAAGGCAGCTGATGCATGACCTGCACCCAGGTTTGTCTTGAAATGTCTTGATTAAGCTCATGAGGCAGTGCATGGAGGCAGTGGGTGCTCATGGTCCATTACTGGGAATGGTCTCATGAGCCCTGACACCTGTGGGTTGGGTTGCATGTTGATGTTGCTGCTTTTGCCACAGGCTGCGACTGCTAGTTCCACAGTGTAACCTTACTTATTCGTTACTGGCAGGATCCTTTATGGTCTCAGAGCACCCTGCCACTGGCCTGACTTCAGACACTGCGTCAACACTCCGGGCCTCCGCAAAGGTGCACGCTGCTGTTGGCCATTGGGTTACACACCTTGGAACCTAACACAATGTATAGTGTGCAAACAAACTCCAGCAGCAGGACCTGCACACGTGACTGTACCCAGGTAGCCTATTTGTACGATCAGTTCGTTCAAATTTAAAACCACAACACAAACAGCCTTGAACAGCAGTGCCCATCAGAATCCCCATCCTCCAATGCACCCGCTCAGATAGATCATAAGCAATGACCGCGCCGTTATGGCGCAGTTCCATGCCTAGTTGCCTTATTCACCAGCAACCAATAAGACCGGCCGAGAGGAGAGGCCCACATAGGTCTTTGTAATCATTAGAATCACGGCCAAGTCACGCATCACCGACATGCATGACCCACGAGAACAGCACGCAGAACATGCTTGACCCACGCAGAGCTTCGTCATGCTAAAACTCATGCTTACCAGTCCCCACCAGAGCCTTTGCTAGACATGGCATGTGACCATGTGATGGTCAGACTGGAAGTAGGCATGAGCCCCCATGACGCACGCTGTCCCCAGCTCCCCATGCGGCCCACCATGCGGCCCTCCAAACCTTATCATACCACATTGAGGAAAAGCATATTACGTTTGGGCACTCACACGAGCTCTAGCAGGCCCCAGCTGGCCCATGGTCGAGGAATAGCCCCAGAAAAGACAGATCGATAGTGCCCAATCAGGCCAATAGTTGATCACTGTGCTAGCTGCAGCCATGTGCATGCGGCTACAGCCATAGCCATAGCAGTAGCAGTAGCCGTAGCCGTAGCCATAGCCACAGCCACAGCCATAGCCATAGCCACAGCCATAGCCGTAGCCATAGTCCTCTAGCCCTCTCATTAGCTCACACATTCCACGAGCCGTTCTGCTCCCGTCCCCTTCTTTTGCACTGACCTTTCCCCCGCCTCCCCGCCTCAATTCGCACCCCACAGGCTAACCTACCCCCGGGGCTAGACCAGAGCACCATGCAAGAGGACAGCACACAGCAGTGCCCCATGTCTC
>BDCZ01000203.1:0-35410 GCA_001662365.1 Chlamydomonas applanata | reverse complement strand
GGGGGGGGGCTCGAGCTGTACACGTGGTGCAGCACATGTGTGCTGCACAGGTGGTTGGGCATGCGCACGGCATGCATGCAAGCCTAAGTCAACAGGTGACATACAGAGCCCCAACCACAGCCTGGTGCTGCACTTGATTGCACGAGCAACCTGCCCGACTTTTGCGCAGGTCTGAACACCTGTCGACCTGAGCTACCTTTGTCGGAACATGGGACCTTTCGTGCGAAGAACGTACCTCTGTGCGTGTGTCCACCAGCAAGCAGTTTTCGTTAAGCATGAGCGCTGCCTCCTTTGGCGAGATTTTCTCCACCCTGCGGAAGTTCCACGGAAAAGTTAGGTGAAGGAGCCTGCGCAAGCAGTAGCAGTGCCCTCATCATCGCTCACTTGGTGGCACGCATCATTGCCCACATGGAGGGAACTGTAATGGACGCAATGGCGCTGCCCGCAAGCAGGAGGTTGGCATCGATGGCACCAGCTTCAGCTGAGGCCAGGATAGTGGGTCTGAGAGCACGCCCACGCAGCCTCAAGAAGACTTTTTGCATTTGCACATTCTTGGGGCAAACCGAAAAGTTCCGGGACGCCTGAAAGCCGGAAGCTGCAGTCCGATACATTGTTGAGCTCAGCAGACACTATCAAACGGTTTAATACGTAAGATAGGCTGTAGAGCGTGGTGTATTTCAGTTGTGGTCTCGTCGCCGTCTGTCAGGTTCAGATAGCAATTGAATGTCGAGGTATTTTTCCAATCCTGACATGTGACATCCAGGATGCCTCCAAAGGCATTCATGGCCGCAAATATGGAAGGGTGTGATCCTGTGAGTCAGATCCACGTGGCTGGGCCATCTAATCGTCTGGCCTCACATGTCTGCTGTCAGCGTGACAAGATGCAAGCTACTTGAGCTGAGAGTGTCTTCAGTCAACCAAAGATTTGAAGGTGGTCACCCACCCTGGTTGACTACCGCATGCTCAGCAGGCCTTGATCACAAGCTGACACCACTGCTACAGGGACTGGCTGCGTGCCCCTGCACGATGTTGACATGCAGCAGCAGTACTGCACATTGACTGAGTGTGTGAGAAGCCAAAGGCTCATTTGTTGACTGCAACGGGCATCACATAGTTTATGTACTGGCACGATCACAAGGTATATTCACTAGGCGTATTCACCAGGCTTGAACTAACTTGGCGTTTTGTCATAGCCGTGACCGGTGCTGGTGCAGCCGCGCCTTGCATAGACTGACCGCCTGTTCGCGGTCATGCACTATTCAGCATTACGTACTCCAATGTGCCCATGCAGTTGACACAAGCCTTCTCCTACAGATCATACAAATCACACGAGCAAGCTTTGCTACTGCTGCACCCCATCCATGGAGGGCCTGCTGACATCCATGCCAACAGCTTGACTTGACTGGCTGCTCATCTGCGCCATCGCAATGTAGGATAATGGGGCTGCACAGAGCAGCGTGCAAGGCAAGCAGCAGGGCAGAGCTTCAGCAGGCGGGTGTTTCAGAGATCCTGCAGAGCAATGTGTGTTTTGTACGAGGCAGCAGCCATATAGTACACGAGCACCTGTGTGGCTGGCCTCTGGTCCAGCTCAGGCAGGGCGCTACAGATGTACTGCCTGAGCTGCTCCACCCATGCACTACTTCTGTATGCAAACCCACCTTTCCAGCTTCGCATCATTGAGATGAGCTCTGCCGGGTCTGTGTAGATAGGTAAAGCACACAAAGTAGCTTTAGTAGCTTTAATAGGCGCTGCTCATTGCTGCCGCCCTGCACAGGTGCCAAGCAATCATTGATTTCCAGCTTGATGCTGCACCGATCCATCCAGCATGCTTGGCTCCGGGACTACGTGCATGCAGCTGCAGCCAACAGGGTCAACCCACCACTAGACACAAGGATGGATTTGTTATGCTCAGCTCGGATGAAGCCTGATGAGGTGCATTGGCTGAAGAAGGTCAGGAGGGTGTCATAGAAGCCGTTGACGTTGAGCAGTGCGATGGGCTTCGCATGGAACCCTGCGCCAGCAGGCAGCACAGCGGCAGGACGTGCCATTGCGTCTTAGTGAGTTTGGTAAAATGAGGTGCGCAGCTCTTGCAACCATCAAGGGCATTGACAGTGTCGTGAGCTCAGTGGCTGGCAAAGACACCAACGCCAGAGGCAGGTGTTGCTTTGGTTGCTAAAAACAATGAAAGACTGAAGCTGACATGGATCACCAATCCATCCCACCCCACCCCACCCACAACCTATGTCGCACTGTGGCACTGACCAAGCTGCTGCCATGTGATGACCTCCAGCAGCTCCTCCATAGTGCCAAAGCCTGCACCGTCCAACATTCATCATATACACGCATGCACCCATGAAGATCAAATGATATGGCTGAGTGGCGCGAGTGGCTGCCACTGTGCACATGGGCTATCGATCACCGAGCAGGAAGCAACATGGGAGCTGCACACGTCAGAGCTGCACATCAAAGCTGCACATCAGAGCAGCACGCAGAAGCAGCACATGTACACGACTACATGTTACTCTTACCCCCAGGCAGTGCGATGAAGCCATCCGCATGCCTGGCCATGAGCGCCTTGCGTGTGTGCATGTCTTCAACCACCTCTGAAGATCCACACCAAGGCAGGGGAGGGCAAGTTGGCTGCAGCATGAAGTCACTCTCAGGCGAAGACATACTCACCACGTGCAGGTGTGCCGCCTCCAGAGCAACAAAGCAATTGGGATGGTGTCGTGCTCGGGCAAGCTAGTCACAGGCAGGCAGCATGACCGTCTCACCGCACTGCCCAATCATTTCTCCTGATAGCTCTCGAGGTGCCAGTGCACGGGGGATAACGCCATAAACTGCGTCAGGCCCTGATCCATCACAGACCTGCAGACACCGGCAAGTGCCTCGTCACCCGCTCGTAACGCAGCGCTGCTAGCCATGGATAATTGGCATGACGGCACGTTTGCTGACAGCACGTTTGCTGCTTGCTTGATCCGACCAAGGCCACACAAGGCCCATACAAACACGTGTCAGTGCCAAGCGTGCAACCCCGTGCATTCAGCCCACCGTGTGTGCGACCTCGCCCATCAGCCCCACTGTGCCACCTCCATAGACAAGCCTGCATTGGAGGCAAGTTGGAAGGCAGTGGGCTGGCCTGCCAGAATTACGGCATACAGGCATCCAACAGCTCGTGCGCCACAACAGGTTGCCACAACAGGTTGCATGTGAAACTGGTGGGGGCGCATGGAGTACACAAACACCCCAGTGGCGCGTGATGATGCAGTCTGTGCTGCACGCATGCTGATCTGCCCAGACGCTGATGCAAACCCCTCTTCAACAGCCACACTGCACTGACATACCTAATATTTTCCTTGACAAGCTGCTGACCCAGCGCCTTTGCTGCGGCCATGTACTCGGGTGATATACCAGAAGATGCTCCGCAAAACACCGCAATCTTCCTCAGCTCACGCGCAGCAGGCTGATCCATCTTTGCCCGAACTTGTAAGGCAGAGCGACGTTGGGTGGCTATCATAAAGCGTCCTTTAATCAAGTGGGGCGATGTGTTTGCCGAATCCAAAATCTAGGTGACAGAACCCTTAGGCCCTTAGTTAGGGCATGTGATCTGATCCTGTTCACTGTCTTCTTCACCTCGCATGCTTCACCCAGCTGAGCCATGGAGGAGGAGACTGGAACAGTTTACACGCTGTTGCACACCTGCGCAGCACTAGTTGCTCTACGCCACATGCCCACATACCCAAAGCAAGAAAATTGGGAACCTGAATCAGATCCAGGTTGTGCCCAGTCTGGCATGCTATGCAGGCATGCCCTTCGATGTTCGCCAGCCCTGTGGCCTGACCAGTACTTCTGCAACTCAAGTCCAGGAATTGTGGTGCGTCACGTGGGTTCGGGGTCTCGCCAGTTGGCGTCCTAACCTCAGGCAGCTCTCACAAACCCATTCACGCGTGCGCGCGCACCCGCATTAAGCCCCAGCCGTCACCCATCCCCAAAGCCCAGCCCCAGCCCAGTCAACCGTCACACGCCTCTTCAGCGCGAGGAACACCCCCAAAGTCTGCTCGAGAAGCTGCACAGGCCATGAGTGCGCTTACGCGGCCACGGAGGAGCGGAACTCGGTACGGGCCTGGCCAGCGCCCACGCCCACAGCCACACCGTCAACACCGACAGCGATGTCGACAGCGGGGCGCATCTCAGAGCACTTGGCCAGCGCCTGGTGCACGGGGTCCTGCAGGAACTTGGAGATGACCTCAGGCTTGACAGCCTCCTTGTTGTCCACAGCAGTGAAGGCCTGCTGCTCGAGGATGTAGTCAAAGCGGGGCGCCCACTTGCGCGAGCCGAGGCGGGCGGTGTAGGAGCAGTTGTCGACCATGAAGGCGACGCCGCGCGCGTGCATGTAGGGGTTCAGCGAGTCCACGGCCTCGATGATCGACTCATTGCAGATCTCAGAGTACGGGTGGCCCTTCTCGCGCAGCACCTCGATCGTGGCCATCATGGTCGCGATGTACACACCGGCAGTGAAGGGGTTCAGGGGGATCTCAGACTCCACACGCTTGGCACGCACGGCCTGGCCCACCTTCCACATGTAGGTGCCGTCAATCTTGCCCATGGGGAAGCGGTCAAACCGCGAGCCAGCCTGGACCACGGAGCGGATCTCATTGCCAGAGGCCACGTCCTCGTAGATCTCCATGCACACGTCCATGGCAGGCTTGAAGGACGCAGAGTACGCCTCCTGGAAGATCTTCTTGTCGGCATCGTTGAACTTGTTGTACACGGCCAGCATGCCCTGGGTGGAGATGGTCTTGGAGATGGGGCCGGTGATGCACTCCACGGTCTGCTTGAACGCCTCCTCGTCGCTCATGCCCTGCGTGTGTGCAGCGTGCGGATACACGCATGTCAGGGCTCGCCCTTCGTCTCATTTGTTGATGCTGCTGAGGTTGCCCAGTTCTCAGGACCTGGACAACCCGGAGGAGCCCTCGTCATGCAACCAGGGTCTGCATTGGTCGTGGGTCAGAGGGCCGTGGGTCAGAGCGCCTACTGCCACACGTGCCAGCACAAACATGCGATTCCATGTGGCTGAGTTCCGCAGTGGCACGGCCCGCCCAGGGCCCACCCTCCGCACCCCAATGACACCAGCTGCTTTGCAAGGGTATACCCAGCTGGCCGCTGCGCTGGCCTGCGGCATCGCCCAGCATGCACTGCTATGGAGAGTGGTGCTGCTCAAGCACTGCTTGTGTAGACAGCCACGCACCGCGCGGGTGTAGCGGCGGAACAGGGCCTCCACCATGCCGTGCACGGCACCCAGCAGGATGCAGCGCTCGCCATAGATGTCTGACTTGTACTCAGACTCCAGGGTGGTGGGGAAGGCAAAGGGGGCGCCCACACCGATGGCCCAGCCGATGGCAACATCCGCAGCGTTGCCGGTGTAGTCCTGCAGTCCAGACCGACAAGCCATACATCGACTCGTGATGCAGTGCCGCAGGACACCCATCCGGCGTTTCTATGATGTGCTGGTGCAGGCACACGGAATCACCTGACCCTCCTCCTCCTAGACTGGTGGCAGCAGGCAGGCTGCGCAGCCTCTTTGGTCCCTTGAGCAGCCGGCGTGCTTCCTAGCCCCAGCATCATCTCCCAGCTGGCAGCACAGCAGCTGTGCTGTGCACGTACCTGGTGGATGGCAAAGGAGCAGTTGATGCCCGAGCCGTTCACCTTCTTGCCCTGCTCGTACAGGTTGCGCACGGACGGGCCCATGCCCTGCACAACGCAGTCGCAGCGCACGCGAGCGCGCAGGTGTTAGCAGACAGTGATGCGACAGAATGGGTTGGGTGTGGATGTGCGTGTGTGCTTTTTTTTGGGGGGGGGAGGGGGCCTTGCGGCATGCTCTCCACACGGCTCTTCACACTGGCCTCTTATCAAACGCACCTGATGCACTGATGCACACACACTACAATGCTTTTACCACAGAGGCAGAGCACGCGCCACATGATGAGTCGTCGCACTCAATCCACACACCACATACAACACACAGCCCCAGCGCCCAGGTGCAAAGATTGCAAACCCAGTGGTTATGCAACCTGCCCTTCCGCAACCGTGCCAGCCCCAAAAGACTGCGGTGTGCCATGCTGATGTTATTTTGTTCCTCGGCTCACCTTGGGGGCGACCAGCACCACGTTGATGTCCTTGCGGAAGTCAACGCCATCGGACTTCATCACACCGAGCAGGAAACCGTGGGACAGGCCCAGGGTGGACCCGGGCTTCATGGCAGCCAGCAGGCGGGGGTACATCTTGGCCTGCGCAGCACGCACAGCAGCACATTGCCATGATGTGAAGCACGTCAGTGCAACTAGGTATTGGGATGCTTGCAGCGGCCCGCTGCGCGGGCCTCGCACACGCCACACTGAGGCACGCACGCCGGCAGCTGTGGCGGCAGCTGCACACGCCCAGGCTCACCACACTGCAACAGCCTTTGTACCCCAACAGCTGAAGCCCCTGCGCGCCCTGGCCAGCCCTCTGCAAGCGACCCGCACCTGGGCGGCGTCGGAGATGAGCAGAATGACCAGGTCAGACTTGGACACCACATCGAACACCTCGCCCAGCGTGCCCTTGCTCTTGCTGAAGCCCACGGCCTCAGCCTCAGCCCATGAGGGGGAGTCGGGGCGCAGGCCGATGGCCACGGGGATGTTCAGGCCGGCCTCGGCGATGGAATCGCGCAGGTTCTGGGCCTGAGCGGGGGCCTGGGAGCCCCAGCCAATCACGCCGATCTGCTTGATGTTGGCGAAGGCCTCCTTCAGCTTAGGGTACTTGTCGCGGCCACCACGAACGATGTACTCCTCAGTGTTGGCAAACTTGACGTGCTCCTTCTGGAACACTGCAAGAGCCGGGACAGCGGCGGCAGCACGGAGGATTGTACTGATGGCTGAAATCCACGCTCCCCTGAGGTGACATGAGCGCCCTGCCATGGCGCATGCACAAGTGCCCTGCCATGGAGCATGGGCCCCTACCCACCCTTGGTGTTGAAATCCAGGTGCACAGCGGCAACGGGCTTCAGCTGGGTGCGGCCCACGGGGCGGACAGGGGCCACGGCCGCGCGGTTGGCGCGGGTGGCCATCTTGGCCGCCGTCTTAGCAGGGTTGGAAGCGAGCTGCATGTTTGTAAGCTGCCCCTAAAACCTGTTAAAAGGAAAGGACAGATCTTGGCCACCTCCTCCAACTAGACCCTACCTCATATGTTTCGGAGAGATGAGGCAGGCAACTTTGTGTTTCTGCCGAGCTGCTCGCTGCGACGCCTTTAAATGGCATTGATTATTGCAACCGCAGCCATCAGCCCAGCATGAGTTTGGAAGCACTACCTGTAGATGTTTTTGCATGCATCCTGTGCAAGCTCCCAGCGCACGATGTGCTAGCGGTCGCGTGCACATGCAGAGGTAGGCGTCCTTTTCAGAAAGCCCCAAGCTCAAGATCAGCGGGATGGCAGATCAACAACAGCTGTGCCATTGCGCACCGCCGCGCATGTGTCCCCAGTTCGACAGCTTGCCTGGACGCACAACTAAGCACTGCACATGGCCATGCGCAGCGTTGCGCGACACTGCGAGCGACCCGGTACTGTGGCAGCGGCTGGCCGTCGCGAAATGGGGGCGCCACGTACCTGCGCAGCCCCCAGGTGACGGCGCGACTTGGCGCACTTGGGCGCTGCACCGCATGAACTTCAAGGGCATCCGGTGCGCTGCATGCCGCGCTGCGCTTGTGCGATCCACGCTGCCAGCAGCGCCCAGCTCATTGCGGAAGCTCCCCCCACGTGCGGAAACGGGTGCTGTTTCGAAAGCCTCCCAAATGTCTGGGGTCTGGTGGCCTGGGTCTGCGGCATGCTGATCACGTCCCATCGTGGCGGTGTCAGTACCTGACAGTCCATATAATATATATGATATAACAGTCCTTATACACAAACGTGCTTGGCGCATGTACTGTGCAGGCCCTCACCACACCAGCTGCTACAGGAGGTGTATCAGGACCCCTGGCAGCACATTGTGGCTTGCGTGCTCTGCAGGTGTGGCACGCGCTGCGCGGTGTGACGTGCATTCAGTATACATACATATATATATATATACCGTAAATTCTTTTGCCATCACGACACCCCCAAAAAACTATTTAATTTAATGCTCCACGAGGCCCAAAATTCTATTGTTATACTGCACCACGAAGCCTCGGCTGATCGGCGAGCGCCTCGTCGCTACGTGACTGACACTTAGCGCGATCTGACTGCCGCTGTTTGCAGCCACCATTCCCCAGCCCGTGCCTGGGTTCAGGTCGTCCAGGTCACTTACAGTGACCTGGAATTTTCTTCGCGCACGTCCGCCAGGCCTGGATAATAATTATTATTCGCATCACAAAATTGCATCACGAAGGATTCCCGATAATTTCATTATTTTTCACGAGGGGGTCGAAAACGATGTTAATTCGTGATGGCAAAGCTGCTCTACGGTATACATATATATATTTATACATACAAGGATATATATACATACATGCATTCAAAATATATATATATATATATTTATATACATACAAGGAGTTCTCGTCTATAGTCTGCCGCAGGCGACCATCTACACCCCTGCATATGAATGATGTGATGGTACCGGCACGCACGCCGTGTATTCCTGCTGCAGCGCACCCTGCAAGGGGCGGTGCTTGAAGGCCAATGGTATCTGACATGACACACACCCCACAACACCTTGCCGATTGCAGGCGCAGCATGACCCTGTGTGGCATCTGTCCTAACGGTTGCACATGTCCCCGCAGCCGCACCAGTGGATCATCTATCATCACCGACACAGTGGCTGCTTTCTTTGTGGCCTACCCCACACCCTCCGCGGTTCTGGACACGCCAGCAGATGAAATGGCTGCGCTCCTTCATCCACTCGGCCTGCAGGCGGTGCGCGGGGCCCTGCCCGTTGCTCCATCACCAGCCTGTGTGCTATGGGCGCTGACCTCTGTCAGTGACATTACACATCAGTATGATGATATTCTTTGAAAATCGCGGCAGCGTTTCAATAGTGCGGTGGTGCTACGGCCATGCACGGGGGCGCGTTGCACTCATGCCGGCGTGCTTAGTGGCGCCTTTGGGGCACAAGAAACGTTACTAGACGTCATCAGACGTTATCAGGTGTTACTGTGCACGGCCTGGAGCCTGCCTGCATCTTCAGTTCAGCACCAGCTAGCTCCTTCAGCTGCCAGGCGGGCACACCATATGCTGCCCACAGGACCAACCCTTGCGATGCTGCGGATGCGCACGGACACAGCCATGTTGACGCTGACACATGTCAACCACCACCACTCGCAGGTGCGCATGCGCTCCGTGCGCGAGCTGTCCGCGGCCTTCCTGCACACTGCATGGACAAGTCCAGACGAGTTCTTTGGCTGCGGTGAGCTGTAGGAAACCAAGCAGGGAAGCTACTCTTCCTACTACTGTTGGCCTACCACTGATGCTTGTTATATCTTGATGTATAACTGCTGCGCTGTGCTTGCGTGCCTTCTGCTTCCAGCCCTGCTGGCCTACAATAGTTTCCAATTGCGCTGTACCCACCACCTCTGCGCTGTGCACGGTGGGCTGGGCTTGTTATGCAGGCAAGTTTGTGCGGGACTCGTGGAGCATCTTCTGCCGCGGGGATGTGTCAGGCAAGGGCGTTGAGGATATCAACCTGCGGCGCTATGTGTCCTGGGCACGCAGCGGGAAGGTGGAGGCTAAGGAGGACGGCCGTGCTGCCGGTAAGGAAGCAGATCGTGACATCACCTGCATGCCAACAACTGCCGCTTGAACTTGACGTACACCGGCGCACAAGATGAGATGTCAGCAGCGGCATGCTTTCGGTTTTCATTTTTGCATTGTCCCACATTGTCGTTCCCACCTATGCAATCGAATACCATAGTCGCATGCGCTTTGGCCCTACAAGAGCCGTGTTCAGTAGATAAGTGTTTATTGTTTAGTGCTCGGCTGGGTACCACAATGTGCTAGCTGGTGAAGATGCAACAGTCATGTCCCTTTGTGCTCGTCCTGGTCCTGGTTTGCCCAGGTGTGCCAATGCGCGAGCTGCGCCCCAAGCCCCCCATCATTTGGGTCTTGCAGGCACGTGCTCATACAATGTATCTACAGTGTATCATACGGTGTGCTGATACACGGTTCAGTGTGCCTAGCAAGGACGAGCACCACATTTCAACATGCTTTTGAAGCACCGTGCAGCTGCTGAGGCAAGGCGGCGGCGTGCAGAACACGAGGCGGCTGAGAAGGCACGTGCTGAGGCGCTGGGGCTGTTGGCTCCAGGCATGCGTGCTACACGCGCATCGCTGGCCAAGCTTGTGGCAGACGCAGCTGCTGCTGCTTCTGGTGCATCTGCCAAGCCTGCCGCTGCAAGCAGTGCAGCTGAACGTGGAGCAGGGAGTAAGACCAGGAAACGGGTGGCAGAGGACGAGGTGGAGGACAGCAACGGCAAGGAGAATGTACGGCCTGCCAAGTCACACAAGTGTGGTGCCAGGGATGCGCCTGGTGCCTCAGGGGCTGCAGGTGCAAGACGGGGCACTCGTGCAACCGCCATGCCATGTGGGCATGCTGATTCTGGCGCAAAGAGCAAGGCAGCGGCACAGCCGGCACATCGTAAGCAGCGGGGTGGCGGAAAAGGGGGCTCCTGAGGGTTTGCAAGTCGGTGCTATGCGTGGATGGCTGGCTGCTGGTTGGGCGCAGTGTACAGAATACAACAAAGCACGCACACATTGTACAGTAGCAGCCATGGCTGGGCTGGTGGGCAAGATCATGTTGGTTCTACCGAATACATTAAGAAACAGCCGTCATCCTTTTTTCAACTCCACTCTGTTCATCTGCTGCACCGACGCTGGACCTGGTGTGTCAAGCTGCATTATGTTGCACAGCTTGACATAGCTTGACATAGCTTGCACTTGCTTAATCCTTTGCTGCAACTGTGTAACTGTGCAAAGCTCAATTTCATGTTTCTGTTCCTTTCACGTGCTGGTACCATCACACAGCGACCGCTAACCAACAACAGCATCGAAGCCTTCTGAACCAGGAGCGCCTTTGCTGTCCTGTGCCATGCCACCCGGGCCCTGCTCATTCCATAAAGAGCTCCCGTAGAATTGTAGAATGACTTGGTGGTTACTCTAGTGCTTGTGTTTAGACAACGACTGTCAGGCTCCGGCATGCAGACGCATCTGTGAAACGCCGTGTTATTACTATTGGTGGTTACAACCCGTGCACTGCACGCGCTTGCATGGAAGCTTGCCGCACCAGCACCAGCATGAAGACAGTGCCGCTTAAGAGATCAGTATCCAACGGTGTGCATGCCTCCCCTGTAACCTCCGTAGACGGCATGCAGACTGCCACCCTACCTGCAACAGAAACCGCTCTGTTAACCCACACATCTCAGCCTCAGCCTCATCCTCATCCTCATTTCAGCCTCATGTTAGCCTACACATCTCCCGTGCCTGTGCATTCAACCCCGCCTCACAGTGTGGGGCCAGCCACCACCGGCAGCACGCGCGCTGTGCCCGGCGGGGCGCGCGGGATGGCCATGGGCGGCTGCCCCACTCTGAACCTCTTGAGGAACCCTTCCAAGTGCTCTGCAGTTGCCCTGCTCTCATCTTCCTGGATCGCGTGCCCTGCATTAGGCAGCAGCACCAGCTGGAACTTGCCCTGCATCTGTCCGATGGTCAAAGACTTGTCCAGGCGGTCCGTGCCAGCCAGCAGCAGCATCTTGGGGCCTGGCACCTGTAGGAATGCGTCAGACAGACCAGTGTACCAGCCCTCCCAGTAGGGCCGGGTGGCCACCAACGGTGTGCGCCAAACCCAGGGGCCTGCCCCCTCATTGCCACTGACCACATCACTCAAAGACTGTGCGCTGCTGCTCGCCCCTTGCACATGGCCATGCCCCGTGTGGCCGGCCTCTTTGCTGGGCGTGGCTGCAGCCGCTGTGCCAGCATCGGTGCCGGCCACCTGCCTCCGCAGCTGGGACGGCATCGACACAGCCGCAGCGTCTTTGCAGCGGCACATGCCGCCACGCAGCGCCCACGCTACTGCCGCAGCAGGGGAGGTGAAGGAGGTGGGGCGTGCAGCGATGACCCCCATCATGTGGGGCAGAGCGGCTGCACACGGGGCAAGCACAGATGCGCAAGAACAATTCAAAATAATACGGCGCTTCACAGATCCATCTGCTTGCCAGACACAGGTGCGCAAGTACTCATCCAATTTGGTTGCGGATGGGGCAGCTAGGGGCATAGGACCCCGCCAGGCATGGGCAGCTGGCTGCGGTGAGGTGCCAGGTAGAGTGGGCGAGCAGGGCCGTGCAGTGCAGTGCGTGTGAGGTGCAGGTGGAGCTCAAACACATTCATATGAAGTTCTGCACCTGCTGCGTGGCGTGGGCTGCAGCAATTCTGCAGTTGTTCATGCAAGCAGCGCACGTCAGGATGGGAGGAGCGCTCACCAATTGCTGTCCCCTCAACCACGTCCACCACCGCCAGCCCCGCCAACCCAGGGATGCGTGCGCCTGCTGCAGCCCACACAGCGATACCACCCCCCATGGAGTGTCCCACCAGCACAGTGGGTGTGCCCTTCAGCACTGGCGCTGCGCGGATCATGGGCTTTGGGGTCCCCGCTGCGGCTGCAGGCTCTGCAGACTGTGCTGCTGGGGGGGTTGAAGGGGCCTGGCCCTGCTCAGCGCCTGCTTGTGGGATGTCCTTGGGGCCGCACAGGTGGTGCCACAGGGACACGACGTCTGCAGACATCGACTGCGCGTACACGAGCCAGAGGGGTGGCAGAGGTTGGCATCAGTTTTGAGGTCTTGCAGTTGCTTGCGCATCCGGCATGCAGACACATCTGTGACACGCCGTGTTGTTGTTGTTGTTATTATTATTATTATTATTATTATTATTATTATTATTATTATTATTATTATTATTATTATTATTATTATTATTATTATTATTATTATTATTATTATTATTATTAGTTGCTTGCGCAGGTGCCTGCAGGGCCGGCTCGGTGCAACACCAGAGGGTAAGCAACCCCCAACTCCCTCAGGCACTGAAAACTCAATGCTCAAGCAGGACTGGACAGACCTCTGCACATCCAAGAACCGTTACATCAAACATCACCCCAGCAAGCACCTCCTTCGAGAAGTCTGCGTCATCCTGTGTGGTTGTCAGCCCATGGCCTCGCAGATCAGGTGCAATCACGCGGTACCCCCTGCACAGCGCAGCACCACGCCATGCGGCGCAGGCCGAGTCACAGATCGGTGTCATACCAAAGCGCCAATTGCTGCGCCCAGTTGTGTGCCCAATTGTACTGCAGATACGAAAATGTGCAGGAAGGTACACGCTGGCTGAAAGCACTGCTTGGATGCAGCACCCACCATTGGCAGATTGTCCTGGCAAACCCCACACGCAACATTGTGCCCATAACATTATGCCTGGGCCATCTGCCGCCTGATGTGCCGCCTCACTTTTCCTTCAGGCGTGAGGCGACCAGTGACCAGGTGAGTCCCGTGTAGCCCGCGCCATGCAGGCACATCACAACCGCTGCGTCCTTGGGTCCCGTGCAGTAGACATTGAACGTGCCTCCCCTGCAGACCAGCGTGTAGCATGGCAGCAAGCCGCGTGCACAGAACGCAGTAGGCTGGAGGTTGCAGCGCGCAAGGCGCGAGTGAACGGCATGGCATGTGTGCATGTGGCATGCGTGCGGCTCTACTTAGTTGACATGCGTGCAGCTCTGCTTAGTTCCCACACCTGTCAGGCAGCTGCACCTCCAGCCGCTCATCCCAGTACTTCTCCCATGACACCACCGTGTGTCGATGGGGTGGTTCCGGCATGCTGTTGGGTTTCAAACTGGGCAGCTCGCTGGGTTCCTCGTCCATCTCCTCCTTGACGAGCGCGTCCTCGTCCTCGCCCATCGCACGCATCAAGGTTGGCATGGCTGGGGTGTGAAGACCCAGGCCAGACAAAGCCTGCTTGCGCAAGTCATGTTTCTTGAGGCCCCCGCCACAACTGGTTGGGTGCATCAGGAACCGATCAATCTCAGCTGCCGGTGATCTGGGTGAGCGCCACGGCTACGTTAATTGCATTCTTATTTGCACAGCGTATGAAAAAAACGATCCGAAGAAGATCCTAAACCCTAGTTATGTACTGCTTTGTACTCGCATGTGCCTTTGATATACCATGTCATCAAGATCTGCGCGAGCATGTATACACACTTTACATTGTGCCAGCCACTGGTCATATAGTCATGGGCAGCAGCAAAAGGAACAGCTTTCACGCCCACTTGCTGTACAGGGCACCAACTGCCTAACTGGCCCCTAGGCATTTGAGGAGCACAGCTATCACGCCTCTCGTCACACAACCCATGCACCCTTTGCCAAGCGCACACGATGTGGGTCGCAAGGCGGCGGCAAGAGATGATCTTGCATCAAACTGTTTGAACTGTCGGCCGCTCATAGTTATGACACAAAATCGTTACTGCTCTCTCCTCACATCGCCGCCATTGCAGCTCAGTAGGCCGATGTATGAGTGTGTTGAGTGCAGGGAAAATGAAACGATCTCTTTAGCACCGAGCAGGCAAGCCATGGCAGGCATCATGGCACGAAACCATGCAGGCACACCACGCTCACGCTGTCGTGCATGGACGGTGCAGCCCATCATTCCACGACCAAAACCGCCATGCTGGACAGACAGCCCATGGCCCTGCTTTGCAGCCTGTCATCACGCGTTCCAGAAAACTGCCCTGAATGGCAGAATACCTAGGACTGCTCATGGCCTCTGGGTTTGCATGAGCATGCACTGGCAACCATCCCCGGGTTCACCCTCACATCCGAGTCACTCCCACCAGCCATCACCAACAATTCATCCACCCGCCTCCCGATCTGCTGGTTCACGTGCACAGAGGTCGCAGTGCATGCAAAATGCATGCTATGCAGGCCGACTCCCAAGAGCTTGTGCGCCCAAACAAACAGACGAGCAGCACTGACCAGCGAGCTACGGTCAGCACGCTGTCAAGTGCCACCTACAGCCTGAGAAAGCATAAAGGAAACGCTTTCCCCATCCTTGATACGTGCGCCTGTGCAGGGCTGGCTTTCACCGCCGTACTACAGCTTCAGACGCAGCTCGCAGGCTAGAAGAGACCCAGACTTGACATGCCCACACCTCTCACAGCGCAGCCCAAACCCCAAAAGGAAAGCATCACCGGCCGCTGGCACTAGCAGACGACGAGGGGCGGACAGTGGCCCCTGTGTCACCACAATCCGCGCGTTGCACGCAGCAGGGGTGCCCGCCGTTTGCTTCCTGCCCGGTTATAGCCCACAGTACTTACGGGCCCTGGCCCTTGTTTCCACCCTTCTTGTTGCCTCCCTTGGCCTGGCCACCACCGCCCTGCTTGGACTGCTGGGCTCCAGCAGACACAGTCACGGGCTCCTTGTGGTGCACAGGGGCAGGGCTGCTTGCCTTGTCCTCGGCGGCATCCCCGTTGGTGAACACGACATTCGCAGCGGCGGCAGGCGACGCGGGGCTGGCTGCCTTCCCCTTGCCATTTGCAGGAGCAGCAGGAGGGGAGGGTGAGCTGCCGAAGCCCTTCTTCGCGGCCTGCTTCTGCTTCAGTGCCTCGAACGAGCTCTTGAGCTGCACCAGCTGAGCCTCTGCCGCGGCCTGCGCCTGCGTGTTCTGGCTCAGTAGGGAGTCCAGCTGGCCCCGCAGCTGCCGCAGGTTGGCCTCGGCCGCCTCACGCGCCGCCCGCTCCGCAGTTAGGTCCGCCGCGCTCCGGGACGCAGCGGCCTGAGCTGCCGCCAGCTCTGCGGCACTGCGCGCAGCCTGCGCCTGCGCAGCCGCAACCTGCGCGCGCACCCCCGACACCTCCGCGGATGAGCTGCTTGCCGTCGCGTCCCTGTCTGCGGCCGCCTTGGCTGCTGCCGCCTCGGCCTGCGCCAGCTGCTGCTGCACCGCCGCCAGCTGCGCCGCCAGTGCCGCCTTCTCATCGCGCGCCTGCACAGCAGCAGCAGCCTCCTTCTCCAAAGCAGCAATGCGCTGCTGCGCCTCAGCCACCTGGCCCTTCAGGCTCTGGTTGGCCTGGACCTCCTGTGAGGCAGCCGCCTCCAGCTTAGCCAGCGCCTGCACACCAGGCAGCATCGACAGACCCCAGGGGCAGTACATCAGCCAGCATGAGGTTGGTTCAAGGGGGCGGTGGCAGGGAAGCATGTCAACGGACTGCTTATTATGTTTCAGGACCGCTCAATATGTATAAGTACCAGCTGTAACAAATGTCATACGTGGCATGCAAACCTTGAGCTGCCGCGGCACACGGGTGGGATCAGCTACTGTCGTGTACGCTTGGCTAATGAAGTGCAGACGGTGGGAGTAGAGGTACATGAGACCACATGCAGGATCCTGTACAAGCGGTACGTTCCAGTGAATGCAGGTCGCAGACTATGCGCGTGCACAAGCCAGCCCCACCTTGCGCGCAGCCTCCAGGTCATCGGTCAGGGTCTGCGCCTTGATGTCAGCCGCCATCTTTGCGGCCTGCACCCACATGAGCAGGCAGCAGACGTTGTGCACGTCCCGCGTGCAAACCAAAGGACACAGCACACGCAACATGATACTGCCTTCAAGATTGGGCAGGCAAAGCTAAACAGACAACCGGACCCAACAGTCCAGATGCCAGGTGTAGAGGACAGCCCCATTTTGTGACCAATCCCACAGGCACCACACAGTGGCCCACATCCTACACAACACGCGCACGCAGCTGTTTCCCTTGTAAGCATGCACGACGAGGTGGAGCGGCAGCAAACACGCGTGATTTGCGTGCGCGCATGTGCGCAGCTGCGCACTCACCTTTGCCGCATCCGCCTCGCTCGCCGCCGCGCTCAGCCGCTTCTGGAACGCATCGTTCATGTCAGCCATCTGGCTGCGCATCTCTGAGCCCGCTGCCTGCAGATCTGCCACCTGCTTCTTCAGAGTCTCTGCCTCGCCCACCAGCGCTGCCGCACGGCTCTGCAGAAACGTGGGGCAGGAGTCAGGGCTTTGTCAAGAGCTCAGGGCCCTGGGTCAAAGGAGTCCATGGATCTGGGTTGGGGTGTGAGGTGTGCCTGAAGGGGCCCCTACAGAGGGGCGCACAGAGGGGCGAACGGGGACGGAAGCAAGCAAGCTGGTGGTGGCAAGCCACCTCAGACAGTGGGTTTGTCCCCAGTGGCACAAGCTACGTGTCCACCAGTCAGCAAGGGCTTATGAACCATTAAGGCATCTAGCTTCAGCACTATCACCACAGGAAGGCCACCGTGCACATCAGCTGTATATACAGGTACAGTGTACACATGGCAGGCAGGCAAGCAGCCATCGCGTGGCAACCCAGGCACATGAGGACATGCTCATGGTCCGCGCTCGTCTGTAGCCTTGAGCTGCCGCCGTATACACATATAGCCCCAACCAGCACCCTCACCTTCTCGCCCTCCAGTGCAGATGAAGCCTTAGCCGCCTGTGCGCGCACAGCCTCCAGCTGTGCTGCCAGCTGGGCCTTGGAGGCGCGCTCCGCCTCCAGCGCCTTGCCAGCTGCCGCCAGCTGTGACTGCACGTCACCCAGCTGGCTGCTGAGGCTGCTCACGTTGGCCTTGAGCTCGGCCGAGTTGGAACGCTCAGAGTTGAGCATGCGCTCGGTGGCGGTGACCTGCGCCTGCAGCGCTGACACCTATGGAGCGAACAGGGAGTGTGCGGGCAGGTGCAGATACAAACGTGTGAGGAGTCTGAGGATTGAGTGGCGTCAGGCCATGCTGCATGGGCCTGGCTTGACAGCTAGATGCCGACTCTTGAGAGGAGAGAAAGGGACGAGCAAGGAAGGGACGGGCACAGCGGTTGGCCACTATCCAAATCACCAGGGAGCGGGACATATGTGGTAGTCGTCGAACGGGAGGCGCAGGTTGAAAGACACAGCCCCAACCCAAAAGCCACTGTCCTCCAGTTAGCTGCGTTGTGGCCGTGGTGCACCAAAAGTATGCCAACAGGCCCCGCCGCAGGAGCTCTGGAGAATAACCAATCCACGAGGCTGTGGGGCGTGCAGCTGCGCACCGTAGACTGCAGCTTGTCGTTCTGTGCGCGTGCAGCCCCCAGTGCCTCCTCCGTGTTGGCCAGGGCCATGCGTGTCTCAGTCAGGGATGCCTTGAGCGCGCGCGCCTCCTCACGAGCCACTGCCGCCTGCACGATACATCACATCAGGACCAGCCGCAGGGCGTCAAAATGTGTGCAGGCAGCTGACTATGAGCGCAGCGCAGCGCAGGGCGGCAACACAGCACAAGGTGAGCGGGCTACTGCTCCGTGCGCCGTGTTGTGGAACATGGTGTAGCTGGCTGTCTGGATCAAAGCTGGAGCTGCCCCCAAGCTGGTCCCAAACACAGCACATGCACCCGTCTGCACTGTAGAATCCTTTGAAACCCTATTAAACCCACACACAAGAAGCACGCAAGAACCCCGGCCCTCGGAAGCACCCACCGCGTCCATCTCGGCCGCCAGCGATGCCTTGAGCCCGTCAATCTCGGCCTGAGCCTCCTGCCGGGCAGCCGCCGCCTGCTCCGCCTCCTTCTGGGCCTTGACAGCAATCGCCGCCGCATTCTCCTTCAAGCTGCGCATTGCCTCCCGCATATCCAGCGCCTCCTTGCCCACCTTCTCAAGCATGCTCTGCTGATCCGCCAGCTGAACATTGGCCTCAGCCACCTCACGCTGCAGCCCAGCAGCTGCGTCCTCGGCGGCGTCCCCGCGCGCCGTCTGCTCATTCAGCTGCGCCCGCAGCTTCTCTCCCGCGAGCACGCTGGAGCCGAGCGCCTGGTCGCTCGCACGCAGCGCGCTCATCATACGCAGCGCGTCCTCGCCCACCTGCATGTACCGCAGTGTATGACAGCATATCGCACATCATGAGTCATCGTGAGTTACACGCCAGCACATGCGCAGCTGCCATGCACAGCAGTGTATGAGCGTACGGCAGCACATCGCACACACACCACGTGTCTAGTACACAAGGCTGCACATGCTGGCTGACATGGACACGAGCCGCATGGCGACAATGACCAAATGAACTACCAACAAACGTTGTTGAAAGGTTTCATCTACTATACATCCCTATACACCCAACATATCTGTTCCCAAAATTGATATCATGGAGATATGTATTCTATTACATGCTTATGAATCATATACACAGACGTGAAGCAGCAACGAGGCAGCCCAAGCGCCGCACCTTGCGCGCCACCGTGCGCTCGCTCTTGAGCTGAGCCTCAGCGGCCTGCAGCGCCTTGGCTGTCGCATCAGCCTCCGCCTGGGCCACGAACTTGGCGGCGCGCTCCGCATCAACCGCCTCCTGCGCAGCGGCGGCCTCGGCACTGCGGGGAGGATGGGAGCAGCAAGGGCAGGTGTACCATCAGACGTGTACTGTCAGGAGTATGCCGCCAGTAGTGTACCGTCATGCAACCCCCGTGTGGCCACCCCCCTGCCACGTTGTCCTGTAGTGTCGTCCTTTTCTCCCTTCTATTGATTGCTGCCAACACCCTCCTTCCGGGCCCTCCCCCTTGCTGTCCAGTTCCACATTGTCATGAACAGTACAAGCCACGCGCATGCAAGCCCGATGGCCCCTCTCCTCACCGCATCGCTGCCAGCAGCTTCTTCTCAGCTTCCAGCGCGCGTGACGTGAGCTCCCCCGCCCGCAGCGCCGACTCCTTTTCGCGCGCCTCCGCCGCCAGCAGCCGGGCCGAGTCCTCTGCCGCGGCCGTCATCTCCCGACGCAGCTTGGCACCCAACTCCTGCTCTTTTGCCAGTGCTGCCCTCACCTCGGCGGCCTGCGCCTTGAGCTCCTCCACCACGCGCTTCTCAGCTGCCAGCCGCTCACCCAGCGCAGACTCAGCCGTCTGCGGGCGTTCACATGGCGCATGGCGCATAGTGCTTGATGGTGCATGGTGCATGAATGCTGCATGCTGCTGAGTGGTGCATGGTGCTGAGTGGTGCATGGTGCACGGCACGTGACGCATGGCACGTGGTGCATGAATGGTGCGCATGGCAAAGAATACGCAGAGTGTGCATGCTGTGCAGGGTGCAGTACTATTCAGCGGCCACAGTACCCTGACCACAGGGCCACACAAAAACTGCTATCTCCCGATCCGGCAGCAACTGCTCAAATTGATCCTGCCACCTTGCCTCGCTGGCACCATCAGCCCAGGCACAGCTGTCCTTAACCCAAGCCCCACCGCAACCGCCACCCTCAATTACGACCGTGTGGAAACTGATTCAGAATGTGATTGTGCTTCTGCCAGGCGCACCTCCTTGTTCTTGTTCAGCACAAACACGTAGCCCCCCAGGCCACCGCCCACCACGATGCCCAACGCGTTGAGCAGGCCCACTGCAGCGCGACCACAGTCACACATGAATGAGTAAGCGTGCCTTCGGGCTGTCTACTTATGATTACAATCAAAATCATGCTGACGTCCGGAGCGGCCCCACTAGGCGCCTCGGACAGGCGGGCTGCACCTGCGGTCCAGCACATGCGGCTGCTTGCAAGCACAGGCCCCTCGCCTCCCGCTGCTCCCCTTCCGCCTGGCTTTTCAAACCCCTGCTGGCGCTCGACCCTCTCTCCTCGCCTCAGCCCACGTGCCTTTACCACTCCCTGCGCTCCCCCTGTCACTCCCCCTTCCCAACACTCCCAACCCCCTGAAAAAGTCACCTGCGCCATTGCCCTCGTCCTTCTTCTCCTCCTTAGCCACAGCGGCCTTGGGGGCCGGAGCGGCCACAGGTGCTGGTGCAGGCGCGGTCACAACAACGGGGGCGGCCCGGGGGGCTGCCTCAGCCGCCTTGCTGGCAGCGGCAGCAGCCAGCAGCTGCTGCTCCCTAGCACGCTCCTGTTCCAGCGCGCTCTCCAGGGCACGCAGCTGCGGACATGCATTAGTCACGCCATCCAGCATCCAGTCGCCAAGCACGAGCGCACAATGCATCCGACCAGCGGCTGAAGTTGATAAACAGCATGCAACATGGAAGGCATGCATGGCATTGCGCGTCCACCCATCGATGGGTATCAGCAGCAATGCAAGGGCAGGGGGCACAGCGAATGCTGGACAGCACCGCAACTGCAAACAAGCAATTGCATGTCGCAGCAGGTGCTGGCTAGGCCATGGAGCAATCGCGCACCGCATTCTTCTGCTGCATCAAGTTGTGTGCTTTATATAACCAGATATGTAACCTCCTTATTATATGCCCACACCAGCCGCAGGTGCCCACAAACTCGGGTATGGCCCCCACGCTCTTTTTGCACCCCCTTCTTGCCCCCACGGGTGGTTCAGAAGGGTGTGCAACAAGAGCGTGGGGGCCGTACCCGAGTTTGTGGGCACCTGCATACATGGCTCATGCTTAGGCAAGCTGGGGGCTTGGCGCACTGGCCCATGCAGGTCCCTGATGTCCCGTGCTCCTCATGGGTACCCACTACCCAGACACTGGACCCCTTGTCCTCAGCTTGCACAGTACACACTTGTACAGCTGTACAGCGTGTACAACGTGTACAGCTGTACCCACCTCCTTGGCCTTGGCTCCACGCTCGGCCTCGAGCTCGCGAGCCAGCGCGTCCAGCTGTGCACGCAGCTGCGCGACAGTTACACCATTGGCCTTGGCCAGCGCCTCGGCCTCGGCAGTGTCGAGGTTCTGCAGGAAGGGAGGGGCACAGTCTGTTGAATCAAGTCCTTGTACAGGCATGTAATCACTGTGTAGCTTAAGCGTGCACGTGACAGCAATGCACGCACAGGGCCGGGGCCGACACGTGCGTGGGTGGGTGGGGGTGGTCAGCTGGGTGGTGGGGAGGTGTGGGGGGCTCTGGGCAGTTGTTGCAGCCGCAGGCAATTGGGTTTGAATGTGGTATGCGGGAGGGGGGAGGAGACGTGACTAGGGTGGGCAGCAGCGCTGTGGGTGTGGGCGAAGGCGGATTGCCGCCTGTCGTATTGTAGAGGTGCGCGTGAGACGAGCAGACGATACCCACCGCGCCGGACAAATGCGTGCCACAGCCATGGGCACGAGCAGCGGATGCACGACCCGATGAAGGGCATGTGATGTTTGTGCTCTTGATGCATGCAGCAGTGCGGGGGCCGCGCCCGCAGTACTCCCGTGCCATGCGGTGCATGTGCTGCCAACTCAGCAGTCAACCTGCAGCATCAACTGCCTCACGCAGTCATGCGACAGCAGCCTCCGGTGCCGGTGGTCGCCATGTCAAGTACCCAAACTCACCAGGTTGGGCGACGCCCTCAGCTGCGGCAAGGGACGCCCAGTGCGCTGCTGGATGATGGCTGCCAGCTGCTCCGCCTCAGTTCTTTGCGCCTGCGTCAGCGAGGTGGTCGCGAGCGCAGCATCCGGCTGCACGCCCAGCAGCACCTGCATTCGCGATAAACGGATGACGGTGGGGTCCGTTCAGCGCACTGTCCGCATTGCCGATGCAGCAATGTTGATTAACGCAGATCCAGAGTGCAGGACGCAATTGGTGCATTCAGCTCCACCAAAAGGTTTGCTTGGCGTCGTAGGATGCGGCCCCGACCAATTGCGTCTACAATCCATGCTACAAGATGATCACGCAGCAAGGTTCTGGCGCTAGCAGCCGCAGAGCGTCACATGGCCAGGGTTTGGCTTACCGCTGCCGTGATGCTAGTAGCAGCAAGCTGGTTCAGCCATGAGCCGTCCTTGTGAGAGCTGGACCGGGCAATCACGGCCGCCCTACCCTTGCTGGCCTTGCTAGCAGACGAGGCAGAAGCCTTGCCCTTGAGCGAGGCGCCCTGGTGCCGCAACATCGTCAATGACTGGCGAAGGAATAGGTCGACTGGTGCGTGCAGTTCTCCTCAATTATACTGAGGAGTGTGGGTTGAATGATTTTATCGCATGTGATTTGAAGGGGCGCTGGTCGTCCTCAGTAGCTTTACTATTTGATTGACCACCCTCTACTTCTTGAGCAGACGATGAGCACGTGTTGTGTTGCAGGCCGACCCACCCAAAACATGCAAAACTTTGCTGCTGCCAAGCAAGTTGCTCATTAGATACTGCAGCCTGCATTGTAGTGTCTCGGCGTGGCTCGAGCACACGTTGACGTGGCCCATGTCCAAGAAGAAGTTAAGAGTGCACGAGCACGGTATTGAGAGGCCAGGAGGCGAGCAGGCTTGCTGAATTGTTTCGGGAAAGTAAGCGGCAGCGGCACCATGAGCGACACTTCAGCTCCGGAAGGGCAACAGGCTGTACAGTTGCCTGCATACGTTGCCGGTGCAGAACATCCTGCACACGGTTCGCTGCACCATCAGCATATGGGGGCTGCAGAGAGCGCACACCACCACCTAGAGCACCGCCGTCACGCCCAGCACCAACCTGCCGGCAGCAGCACCAGCCTTGCACAACCAACCGACGGAGGCGAGGCAGCGCACAGCGAGGCCGCCAGAGACCCGAACAACATCCAGCCAGGCACAAGCCTGACTGCAGAAGCGGGCGCAGCAGCAGCGTTCTCTACGCTGGTCGGCCCCGTAGAGATCGCTGCTGCAGGAGGAGAGGCCATTGCATCTCGGCTGCTTGACCGGCCACCGGCACGCATTATGCCTGAAGGAATATGGGCCACAGAGCATGAGAAGGAGGTGGAGGAGATGCTGGGAGTGATCAAGGTGGGCTGCTGGCCTGGCTGCATAGATACCATACATGCACTGTCACCACATGAGATATGAGCATATGACCGTGCATTGGAGACTAAAAGATGGCGTGGCGTGGGATGCACACGGCAAGTGGAGTGGCACATACAGATGGCACCTCCACCCTCCGCATCGCAGGTTGGCAAGAGCCGCCGCCGCTCCAGTGTGACATACCTGTCTGAGGATGCTGCACGGCTCATGGCCACAGTGGGCACGGGGTTCGACTCTGAAGTGCTGGGCTCCCACATTCAGATGGTCGCGGAACAGGAGGCAGCGCGCGCGCAGGCAGCGCATGAAGCACTGCAGGCGCGCATCAACGCGGTGCGTGGGCACCGGATCGAGGTCAAGGGCAGGGAACGGGGCGGCGAGTGTGTGTGTTTGGAGAAGCGGCAGCGTGGGGTGGTAGGGGGATGCCGTGGTTGCTGGCTGGTGGTGGTGCATGGAAAGAGAGCACCAAGAGCATACAGGCCATGTGCAGCTGCCCACGCCTCCCATGGTGCGCCCGCTGCCGCACACGAGGCCCTGTTTATTGCTGGCTGCTAACCATGCCGGTGGTCCTGCCACATTACTGCCGAACACGCTGCCAGTTGTACCGCCCCCCCCCACCTGCGCAACCACATACTGTACCGCACCTATCTTTCTAATCCTGTTTCCTGTACCATTCCTTCTCGTCCTCTCACTCTCTCGGGGCCACAGGACGCCGCGGAGCGCCAGTCACGCTTCACAGCGGCTGCTGCTGAATGGGAGCTCCAAGTGGGTGCAGCCACCAAGATCCAGCGTGCGTTCCGGGACTTCCGATCCGCACGCCAGTCTGCCCTGGGGTCTCAGGACCTCGACCGTACTTCCAGCGGTACGTACGGCTCCCTTGGGACCACTCACTCAAAGTACATGCGGCAGTCCAAGCCTGGCAGCCTTGGTTTGTCACGCAAGGCACCAGGGGCCCCCACACCTGAGCCGGGTAAGCGGGGAGCTGCCAAGCGCACTGCTGCGTCAAAGGCTCTTGATAAGGCAGCGCAGGCAGAGCAGTGGCTGGCTGCACAGGCTGCACGTGCCAGCCCACGCCCAGCACCTGCCCTGGCCGCGCCATCCCCGTCCCCATCCCCAGCACCCTCTGCAGCACCTGCAGCTGCTGCTGCAAACAAGGGCGCAGCTATTGCCCCTAAGGCAAAGACTGCGGCTGTGGCTGGCAGCTCGGTTAAGCAGGCAGCTGCCATGGCAGGCCGGACGACTCCCACTGTGCCATCGACGAGCACTATGCGTGGGAGCCCAGGCCCGTCTGTGACAGCTGCTTCGCCCAAGCCGCCAGTGCGCGCCAGCCCTAGCCCCGCCCCACGAGACACAAGCAGGCCACCAACCAAGGTGGCGCCAGCAGCTGCATCCAGCATGCCGCGTGCACGGGCCGCTTCACCAGGTCCCGTAGGCTCCATCCCAACCGTGCTTAGGACAGCTTCAGCCGCTGTCAACGCAGCAGCCGGTGGGAAAGGCAGGTCAGGTGGCACGACCGAGGCACCAACACGCATGCGGGGGCCCTCCCCCAATCCCTCCCCAGCAGGTGCACACAGGCAGTTGCAGGATGGGGGGCCGCGCACCACACGGCCGGGCTCAGCAACACCCAGCCCGCCGGCACCGCCCCAAAACACCACCAAAACAGGTGCCAGCACTTCATTACACTCCACTGGCAGCATCCTGAATCACGTCACGCCCGCGAGCCTGCTTGACTCTTTTGCATCCTGCAGCACACACCAGCTGTCAGCCCCTCCCAGCCTCCTCAACTCCACCAACGCAAACGGGCTGCTGGACTCCACTAGCTCTGGGATGGATGAGTTGATGGCTGGGCTCATGGTGTCCATGGACCTGGATCCAAGTTCTACAGAAGCTGCAGTTGGAGTGTCCCCACACCCTCTGGCACTGGCTTCCTCACGCTCACCATTGAATGACGGCCAGGCGCATATGTTGGACAGGAAGGGTGCTTCCGGCACCGGGCCACCGGCGCTAGCTGGTGCACCAAGCACCCCACAGCAGCGCCGGCTGCAGGCCAGCAGCAGCAATGGCAGCTGGGCTGCCCGCAGCAACAGCACAGGCAGTGCCCATGGACCGTGGAGCTCATCCGACAGTGTGCAGGGGACAGCTACAGTGGGCCCCATACCACAGCCGCCCACGACTGCAGCTGGCACGCAGCTGGCACCACGCCCTGGCCCTGCACGGCCCTTCAAAAACGCGACCATGCGGCTCGGGGGCAGGACCTCCGTTGAGCTCCGGAGATCACTGGACCCGTCAGGGGGGAGCACCAGTGCTGCCATGCCTGCCGCCACACCAGTACCCATCCTCCCCAGCGAGGTCAGCATCCACGCCTTGACCGGACAAGGCTCGGCAGCAACAGATGCCAAGGTTGCTGCACCTCAGCCCGCCACTGCAGCTGTCCCGGCGATGGGGCCCGACCGCACGCCGCTGGCACTCACAAACAACCCCACCTCATCGGCTGTGCGAGCTGTAGCTGTGCCACTGTCAACCACTGGGCGCAGGGGATCATGGGACATGGGGCAAAAGCAAGCTGGTGGCATGGTAGCCAGCAGCTCACTAGATGTATCTCCACACAAGGGAGTAAATGTGAATCCAGCAGCCACGGCAGCGCAGCTGCGTTTGCCGCGTATTGTGTGATGCTATACTTTGGGTGTGGGCGCTAACCAGCTGGCGGATTGCTGGGAAGATTAGTGCCATGTGCTGCCAAGAGGTGTAGTCTGTTGTACGAATCAAGTAAGGGGTGTGGGGAACATGGTCCGCGCAGGAGAGGACCGGAAAGGGAGGAGATGCATTTTGCAGGGACCTGCATGGGTGGTCGGTATGCACCTGAAAGGAGTTTAAAACAGTTACTGTCACAGACTGTGGACGGTCACCTAGGATAAGCACGTTTCGCTGTGCACTTTTGGACTCCATGTGCTATAGCATGTGGCGAGGTCTGATGGACAAGCTATACAAAACGAATTCGTTACATTCATCTCAGTGCGCACGCTAAGGATTGGTATTTGCTGTTGTAAACAAGCACCAACTTCACATGAATAAGGACACGGCAGTCAAGTGTCAATCAAGTCTCAGATGTTTTGCATGATGAGCCAGCCAGTCAGCAAGTCAGTATGGCTGTCAGCTGTCGAGCAGTCAGCAATGCTGCTGGACTGATCACGCCCCCCCCTCCCCCCTCCCCCGCCCACAAGCCTGTCCCCCGCTGTTTGATGCAGCCATATGGGTTCCCCATTGTGTGCTCCAAGCCACCTGCACGTTTCCGTGCATAGCCCAACGGTGGCTGCCCAACGCGCTCTGCCGGGGCAGCAGGCCCAAGCAGGGTGGCCAGCAGGCACGCACCCACTCACACCCTCTCATACAGCAGCTTCAGGCCTGCAGCCCAGACGCAGACTGTTGCTGCTGGGGGCCGAGCTGTCTTCTGAAGCCACGCACTCCTGTGCGGCGTGCTGCATGGCTCAGCGTTGGCTCCGCACCACGCCATTGCTCGCGCGCCGCGTTCCCGAAACACGCGCGCGCTTGCCGTTGCGGCTGCCACCCGACTTGCGGCGCTTGCGCCCGCCGCCCTCCTCACTGAGCACCTCCTCATCCTCATCCGCCTCGTCTATGGAATGGAAGTCTGAGCTACCCTCGCTGCCGCCCTCGCCGTCCCCGCTCTCGCTCCCGCTGCCCTCACTCCCGCTCTCGCTGCGCTCGCCACCCTCTTCATCCTCACTGCTGCTGCTACTGCTGCTACTGCTTGTCTCCTCCTCGGCGAACGCCGCAGCGTTGGTAGCGGCCGCCGCACGGCGCGGCCGCTGCGGCACAGCCGGTCGAGCAGCCGCCGAGGGCACTGCGGTGTGTGGCTGATGCTGCACCACATGCGGCGCTGGCGGGTGTTGCACGTCATGTGGCACATGGGGCGATGGCCTGTGGGGTGCAGGTGCGGCTGGCATGGATACAACTGATGGGACGACGGCAGCTGTGTGGGGCTGGGCCACAAGGGAAGGTGGAGCCACCGCTGCAAGCGGCCTGTGCGCTGGTGTGCCCTGCACCACGGTGCTGTGAGGTGCCACCGCTGACTGTGCGACTGCGGGTACTGAGGGCATGTTCGTTGGGCCTGCCACAGCGGGCGCCACCACAGACACCAGGGGCACGTGCGCATGCATGTGGCTGCCAACAGGCATGACCACCACAGCGGCTGCGCCTGGCTTTCCGCGCGCCGGTGGTGGCATGGGTGGTGCCGGTGGCGGCATGGGTGGTGCGGGTGGTGGCATGGGTGGCATGGGCGGCCGAGGCACGCCATCCATGCCCTGCCTGCTGCCACTGCTGGGTGGCGGCGCAATCGGGGGGGCTTGACTGGGTGGTGGCATGCTGTATGCTGATGCCAGGGAGCCTTGCATATGCAACCCCAGGGAGCCAGCTGGCTGTAGACTGCCCTGGGTCTGGAACCCGACCTGAGCTGCAGCAGCAGCCGCCGTCGGCGATAGCAGCCCACCAGCCCCGTCCTCGATCCGCATGGACGCAGTGCGTGGCGTCTTCAAACCCGTCTTGCTCTGCTGGCTCTGGTTCTTGCCCCCCTGGTTCTTGCCCTGGTTGTGCTTGCCCTGGCTCTTGTTGCGCCGCCGCTGGCCCTCGGCCGCGAACGCTGCAAAGCGCTTTCGCTCCTCCTCCTCCATAACCGCATGCATGGCCGCAAACGCCTCATCACTGCTGTCTTCAGAGCTACTGCCGTCCCCCTCCTCGCGCGCAGCCTCCAGCGCAGCAGCGACACGCGGTGGGGGCGCCGCCAGCGCTGCCACGCCCTGCTCACGATATGCCTGAGCCCACACTGTGGCTGCCTCTGCACGTGCCTCCAGCTCCTCCTCTGGCAGATCACGCACGGGCGGGATGTAGATGGCAGCGGACTGCGTGTGGACGCACCAATGTGCCACACAGGCCGCATGGGCAGTCAGCATGCGATGCCATGCCAGACGATGCCATGCATGCCAATGCCGCCAACTGCTCCGCTGCACACATGCCCACTGGCACCCTTCACATGCATGCAGCAGTGCATGCACGGGCCCACATCATGCACATCGCAGTGGATCCCACACGCCAAGCATGTACGCCCAACCTGCCCTGCCCCACGCTCACCGCTGCCCGATCCGCGCTGCGCATGGATGCGGATGAGGCATGGGGTGTCCACCCAATGCCTCCGCCCCCCACATCTCCCAAGTCGCTCTCGCTGCGCTTCCGCTTCACCAAGTCGCCTGGCCGCGTCACGATTGTGAGCCCAGCGCCCGGCCGCCCAGTGCGCATGGATGGCCGCCGCATGCCCATGGCGCCCGTCCCTCCCCGATGCGATGACCCTAACCCCCCCGCCCGCCCGCCACGTGCGGCATTCGCGCCCCGGTCGAGCCGGAAAGCATGTGTCAGCCCCTTGCGCAGCACTGACAGCTGCTGCTCAAGCGCCTCAATGCCTGTGTAGATGGCGGCTGGTACGAGGTGCAAGGGGAGCGGCACAGCGCAGCTGCCCAGCTGCTGAGGCGGCACAGCAGTGGCTGCATCTGCTCCCTCCGCCTCCTCCTCCCCCCGGACTGGCTGTGGTTTTGTGGCTGCAGGCGGCGGCTCTGGCAAGAGCGCGTCACACGTGGCTTTGCCCGCACGCAGCTGGTAGAACAGCGACCCCACAAGTGGCCGCCTGTCCACACTGACATCTGAGCCCCCCGCAAGGAAGCGGCCGCTTGCAGCCGCCAGCGCAGCTTGCCGCTGCCCCAGCTCGGCAGCAACCGTGGCTGAGCTGCCTGCACTGCCTGAGCTGGGCGCGGACGCTGCTGTGCCGCTCGTGCTCGCTGGCACATCAGCGAGCTGCGCCTCCAACTGCTGCTGCCGTGCCGTGAGCTCACGCATGCGCAGCTCCAGCCACCTGCACTGCCACTCAATCGGCCGCCGCGCCTGCTTCCAGTCTGCGCTCCGCCCGGAGGGTGCAAACTCCGCTGGCGCTGTACCTGCTGACTGTAGGGCCACGGCCTTGCCCCCCGATGCTGTCTGTTGAGCGAGGGACGATGGCCCCGCACCCACCGCCTCACTCCCTGCCTGGTCCCCTGGCCATGGCTGCCGCAGAACGGAGACGCGTAGCTGTGTCAGCACTGACTCGATGGGCTGTAGTTGGTGTGCTGCATGTCCGCGGAGGCCACTGCCTCCTCCAACCCCCTCTGCGTTGACTGGCTGTTGCTGTGCGGTCAGCTGCAGCGCCATGTCATCTCCTTCATTATCGGATATGTATGTGCATAGGGGCTCGCGTGGCATAGGTGGCAAAGGAATTGGCGGAGCAGCTGTGGCTGTGGATGGGGGCGGGAACGCGCCCATTGCAGGCCCAGCCACCCCTGGCTCTGGTTTGATGGGCTCTGGAAGCAGCAAGCTGCCTGTGTGGTAAGGCGAGGTAGGCCGGTCTGAGCTGATCCCATCGCCATGGCTGGTCTGTTCCGACGTGCCAGGGCCTGCTGACATGGTCATCATGGGTGGCATGGGTGGCTGCATGGCAGAGGCAGCAGCAGCCGCGGCTGCCTCTGCAGCATCTGCAGCTGCAGCCGCGGCTGGGTACAACGTGCTGAATGCTCGCCGCAGCTCCAGCTCAAACTGCTTGATGATCTTGGCAGAATTACGCTGCAGCGCCACTGCACATCGGTGGCATTTCGTGCTGGGCTTGTTGAACGTTCTCGCATTGTTGATGATCAGCTCAAAGTCAGCGATGAACGACCTCCATGTGCTGTAGGCATCTTGTGCCAGCTTCGTCTTCATTAACGAGAAGCACATTGGGTTTTTGATGACGCTGTAATACCCGGGCGTGATGCGCTCGTCCACGGGCCACTGCGAGGTGCAGGGCAAGGCACCACAAAGGACACCAGTGCATCTCAGCCCTTGCGCCCAGAAGCCTGCAAGCGTACAGGCATGCGCGAGCTGCTGGGCCGCAGCCGGTGTAGGTTCGAGCGCGCTTTGACTTAGTGGCGCCCTCCACTTTTGAATGTCCCCCGACCCTGCTCGCAAAGCATCCTTCCCGTAGTAATTACCATGAAGAAGCCCTCCTTGTCGGTTGCAGCGATTCTTTGTATCAGCCACTCGCAGAAGGCCTTGGGAGCCCAACTCGGATCGGGTGGAGGGGGCCCCAAGAGCTTCATCGATTGAGAGCGGTCCATGCTCCCCATCTAGCGGCCCTGGGGGCCAGGGGCTGTGCCTGGGACTGAAATGCTAATGCGAGGGGTCTAAACGCTTTGCCCCATTTTCCATTACACGCCCCATCTTTACAAGCGCCTGAGCGCGTCAACGGCGACGGGGTGCGAAGCCGTTCAACTTCACTGCAATTGATCATGGGGTGAGACGTTTGGTGTTTTGGTGCAGCCAGGCCGCGATCACGGGCCTGATCATATTATACGTGCACGCATACCGTTCCAAAACCTCCCAGCTGCGAGTCGTGATCTGCACATGAGGACTGCAAGACTAAGACAGAACCTGAGAAGCAGGTTACAGGGTTGCATGGATGGATGTGCTGCACAGTCCTGACATACCCTGGCCAGCTTGTACGAGCCAGCGTGCGGCCGCATGGACTATGTGTTGGGGCCTCATGCAACGTTCATGCCAGTGCGGTAAATGCCCATCGCACAGTATGCGTACAGGCACCACACAAACGACGCCCACCACCCCAGATACTGCCCCAGAAAAAGCCACAGCGCGTGTGGGTTTGCGGACACACTTGCAGCCACTGCCTTGGCTACAGCATTGACAGCCGCTTCGGCAGGTACACCATCTGCCTCCTCATCAGACAGCCCCATGAGCTCCTCCATGCTGCTGGGTGCTGAGTCAGCAGGTGCAGCGAGCGGCACAGCCACTGCAGGAGCTGCCACTGCCGTGGATGCATTCAGCATTTCCACGATCGCTGGTGGCAGCTTTGCGTGGATCGATGCCCGCAGGTCTGTACTGCGATCTGCCACCTGCTGCAGTGTGCCACAGTTGATGAACACCAGGAGGCCGAGACCCACGAGCAGCAGGCACAGGCCAAGCAGCTGTGCGGCTGCCTTGCCCAGCAGGCCACGCAGCACATCCAACTTCAGCTTGATCATGCTCAGCTTGTTCTGCAGGGAGGAGACAGGCATGCAATGATCAGGGGCCCGAGCAGCTGGTAGCAAGCGGCGATGAGTGTTTGCTGGGCTGGCAGCAGTACCAAGGGCAAAGCAGTGTGGCTGCTCAGGTTACACAGTGCGCACTCACATCGAACTGGCGCCCGTTGTGAAGCAGCGTATGCCACTCCACCAGCCCATTGTTGAGGTACGCCTGAGGCAAACGAACGTGGGCACAGACATACACATGTCGCAGAGAACGGATCCTGCTGCAATAGTGTTGCAGCTGATGCACTGTAGTAAGAGATCAGGGATCATGACTATCATAAGTATGCCGAATATGTGAGCTGGTGCACCACGCACCTGCGCGAGGTGCCTGAGCGCCAGCAACTGCGTCACGCCTGTGAGCAGCATCAGGTACGCGCTGGCCTGGGCCACCGTGTCATCAGACAGGCCCCAGCGCTCCGCGACTGGCCGTAGATGCAGCAGCACGATACCCAACGGGAGCACAAACCCGAGTTGCATGATCTTGATGGGCAGCCAGCGATGCTGGATGAAGTCTTTGCCCCACGACGGCACGGACAGGGCAGAGTACAGTAGCCGTGCATAGCGCATTGCGGGGCCCAGCAGCGCGGCAGCTGCACGTGCAGGCAGGGAACGCACAGATTTGACGACCGTGCATATGTTAGGAATGGTTTCAAGCCATCATACAAAACGGCGCGCTGTGATTCCTGTTGCATATTGCGCTGCTTGCAGAACGCAGCCCGCAAATGGAGGTTGAGGACTTGAACCCACCCATGAGCCCAGCAAACGTGCACGTCGACACTGCGATCATCCATGGCTGTGTGGGGCCCAGCCGTGGGGGGTGCTGCATCACGTCTTGCCACGTGTCACTGAGCGTGATGTTGCGCGCTGCCAGGCGAGCACGAAGTCGGCTGTGGACTGCCTCCACCATCTGCGTGCCATCAGTCGGCGCAGGGCAACACAGCAGCACAGGTTCGGGCCTATGTTATGGCCAGCGAGATGGCTGGCGTGATGGCCTTGAATAAACGAGGGTGGAGACGAGCATGGAGTCGATACTGCAGCAGACCGCGTCCTCCATGAGCACAGCAATACAGCAATACAGCAATCAGCGCACCGCGTCAAAGCCCTGTGCAGCCTCTTCCAGCTTCCAGTCCATAAGGGGGACACTGGTGCTGGCAGTCCCGTCCTGCCCAGAGGCCATGCCAGCTGTCTTGATCTTGAAGTGTGGGAGGTTCAGGAGCGTGAACAGAGAGACCAGCGCGCCACCTCCCATGAAGAGGAGCAGCACAGTCTTGCTGTTTGACCCCTGCACTGTAACAAGGTCCACCTGCGGCCAGAAAATGAAGGCACAGATGTATGCTCGCAAGTGTCCTGTATGTGTGTGCGGACGCCATGAATACATGGGTACGTCTGCACCTGGATCTGTACTTTGAATCGCCGTTTATGCCTGCTGTGATAGACAAGTGTGCCCACATACACACTATCTTCATAGCAGCATGGTGAGTTGATAGATACATATAAACGATATAGTGTGTCCTCCACAAGCACAAGGATAATGGCACCAAGTGGTTCAAAAGTAAGACCCAACCAAAGCACCCAACCATGTACTACGTTCATATGAACAGAGGTAGATACATGCTGAGCATGAATGCAGGCATATGTGTACTGATGAATCGCAGCATTGGCAGTTGCAAGCACCAAGACCCCAGACCGCACACCTTCAGCATTGTGAACACACAGAGCAGCACAGAAATGCTGAGCACGAGCACGACGAGGGTCGCATCTGTAGTGCCTGCCAGCACGGCCATACCGGCCAGCAGTACTGTGTTAAGGCACGCACTGAGCCCCATGGTGACCTGCATAAAAATACAACAGTCGTACCATCATTGTTTGATGATCGACATGGCGGTGCATGCGCTTCATAGCAGGACCTCCACTCAAAGCACACATACGCACATGCAAATGCGCATCCTGGCCAGCGCTGGCCTTGCCACAACACTGGGCAGTGCCTGCACACCCCACATGCCTCCAGCTGCATGCTGGCAGTGCAGCAATCAATCCACTCCTTGCAACCTAACCAGCAGCAACTGCAGGCTGCAGTCGGCAACGCCTCACCAGCGTCTCTATGTCACCGGCATGCAGCAGGCTGCGCAAGCTGTCGGGGCCCAAACCCTGCACGTAGATCTGTTGCTGGACGCCCTTGATCTGCAGCTGCTTCTTCTCGTAGGCCTTGCGCGCCTTCTTGTTGCGCACATCGTCGGTGCTGAGCTTCCCCACAGCAGGGTCGACGCACCAGTAGGCTTTTACACCGGCCAGCAGCAACTGTGCGCCTGACTTCCTGTGACGCAACCAGCAGTGTGCATAAATGCTTGTATGCAGATGCTGGTGGCATACCTGGTGCTCTGCTTGTATGCATGGTGGCAGTGCATGCGCATCAGGCAGTAAGCATGGCAGCCCATGCTTACTTCAGCAAATGACGCACGATCAGCACGACAATCGCGAAAGACAGGTAGCCAGAAAATATTGATTTTACGAACATTTTGCACTGCCCAGGGCCTGGGTAGTGATGGTCTGTAAAGTCAATGCATGATCTGAAAGCCTTTCAAAGCTAGCTCTATGCAGCACGTTTTATGATGGAATGCAGCCAATCGTGAACGGGGGATCGTGATGCCCACCCGATGCCTTTCATCCTGGTCACTCCTTCGGGCTGCAGTTGAAATGCAGGCAGTGATAATCACATCGCTAGACTGTACTTGCAGCCTCGCCGATCACCGGGGCCTCAGGCTCCTGCAACCATGGTCGACATTGAGCAGCAGCCCTTGGTTGGGACTAAAACCGATGCCACAGCACAGCAGAGGTGCGTATGATGCTGCCCAACGGGGGCCTGGATTACAGCGCCCTACTTGAAAATAATTTGGACCCGATGCTTGGCTGCAGGCGCAAGGCAAGGCTCTGTGCGGCGTGCCTGGGCATATTCTTTGGTAAGATTGCTTGGGCATGGTTGGCACCTACCACACAGCCACCACCTCTGTCCATACAGCGCGCATACACCATTGCAGCTGCCAGAACTGAGGAGGCGAGTCTTGAGCAGCTCAATTGGGTGACGCGCTCCGAACCTTCTGTGGATCGAACTTGAGCTTGCATGGCCTCAGCTCACAGCACCCAGAGCTCCCATGCAAGCATGGCACAGGCACAGTATGACCATCCTCTGTGCCATGCCATTGGTGCAACTTGCAGTGATCATGTTGGTGTTCCTGATCATCATGACATCAGTGCACACTCGGCCACCTAAGGCTCGCAGTGAGTGGCTACAGGGGCAAGCAAGGGTGCTGGTTACAGCCATGAACTGAGGCAGCAGTGCCGCCAGTGCGCAGGGTGATGACAGCATGATGCTTGAGCGCAGCTGACAAGATGCGGGATGCTGCTCTGTGCTGCACCTGCAGGCCCGCCGCCCCCGCGGCCACCTCTTCCCCCCTTACCGTCGCCCCCCTTTCCCCCTCCACCAACGCCCATGCCGCCCTCCCCCCTCCCGCCTTTGCCATCACCGCCCCCAAGCCCTCCTGCTCCCATGGCCCCACCTTACCCCCCACCCCCG
>BDCZ01000202.1:80833-103483 GCA_001662365.1 Chlamydomonas applanata | reverse complement strand
GGGGGGGGGGGGGGGGGGGATGTGTTTGTGTACTGCATGGGGCAAGGCATGCAGCATGCGCCCACATGCAAGCATGCAGGAAAATTGGCCAGTACGCAGCTGCATCACAGACTTGTTGGCTTGATGGGGGCTGCTGGTCCTGGGAATGTCGTCAGCATGCTAGCCAAGCACATGTAGTGGCCAGCATCCACACCTGAGCTCAGGTGTGCCCGCCCACACACACTCGTACTACCAATGCGGCCTGCAGGCAAAGGCACGGTGATCTATAAAAATGGGGATAAGTATGAGGGCGACTGGGCAAATGGGCTACGCCACGGGCTGGGCACGCTGTGGCAATATAAGAGTGGGAAGTACGTCGTCAAGTACAATGGGGAGTGGCGGGACGACACACCGACGGTGAGGCAGGGAGCAGCGGCTGCAGGGTTGCGGCAATCACGGGGCCTGATTTGAATCGCTATAGGCGGCCTGTGTGAAAAGCCTGGCATGCGCACACTAACTGTGCAGATGCTTGCCGAGCTGTGATAAGTCTGATGATATGCTTCTGAGTCATGATGACGTCACATGCCGTTCGCTGGTTGTCTGCAGGGCCACGGCACACTCTTTGAGGACAGTGGTGATACGTACGAAGGCGACTGGTCGGGCGGGCGCCGGCATGGCCGTGGGCGTGCTGTTTATGGTGGCCGGCCTGTAGATGGTTTTGGTGGAGATGTATATGAGGGGCACTGGGAGAATGATATGAAGTGAGTCATTCTTGCACATGATGCCGCGATGCCTTCTGTGCCCCATGCCCACTGCTTAGCTGCCTGGTCTGCAGCTGGCAGCAGATTGTGTTGGTTCCTGCACAACCCTGCGTGAACCTCTAGGCCTTGCACATCTAGATCCTGCAGAATAATAGTAATAATAACACGGCAGGATAGATCCTGCAGAGTCTTGCAGCAATCGAAGACACATCCTCTCCCCTCGATCACTGCAGGCACGGGCCAGGGACTATGATGTATGGCAGCGGAGACGTGTATGAGGGCATGTGGGCAGGGGACAAGAAACATGGACCTGGCACCTTCTTCTACATGTCACGCGGCAAGCGCTTCGATGGCGTTTGGCAGGTGCGGGGCCAGGGGCATACTGCGGTGTGATCTGCAAACCGGCAGCAGAGCGGCGCAGAGCTGTGTCCAGACTGGATGCCGGCCAACATTCTCACCTGGCGCCTTGTATCTACATTGCTCCAACACGCAAGCAGGAAGGCGTGGTCAAGGCAGGCAGCTACAGCGAGATCCACACACCTCCTCCAGGCACCGCTGGCTCACTACCACCATGCGAGCTGGCGGCACCTGATGCCGTGCTGGGGCAAGCCGTGGCGGATGCGAGCGCACAGTTGTAGTGGATACAAGCAGTGGGTTTGTTCAAAGCAGGCGGCTGCCTGCTGTCCGTCCAGAATCTGGATGTTGTCAGCATGCTGGGATCATTACGTACAGTTCAGATGCTCAGCAAGGAGCCACCATGGAGCCTAGGGCTGCAGACTGCAAGGGGTTGCAGGCGACGGATGCACAGTAGACACACCGAACCTGATAGATGCAATGGATGGGCGCATTGAGGGGACCTAGCACACACACTGATGACAGCATGCAATCGGCATATTGGTACACACCTGGGTTTCGGGGCGCACGCAGGTACAGCTGGTCAGCTGCAGCTCCATGATGAGCTGAGGAAGGTTGGGAGTAACAGCTTTGTGTAATGAACAAGGCAGATGAGCGCTTCGTGCAGCAGCGCCGCAGCAGTCCGACCTATAAGACGCAGCCTTTTCATTCTGCTGTTCCTGGTTGTGCCAGCAGGTGGGGTTGCACCCTGTGGGCCTCCTGGGAAACTGGGTCACAATGCCGCATCCCACATCGCCAGTATGCTTGCATACTCAATGATAACAATAATAATAACACGGCGTGTACAGATGTGTCTGCATGCTCAATGATAGATGAAGGTTTACTGTGGGGCACCACTGATGCACTTGACGCTGCTGTCAGTGGTGCGCTCCAGGCCCCATTGGCAGACTGTACAACAGCCGTCAGGGTTGTGAGGAAGGCGCGAGGATGGAGCAGGAGGTAACCATCAGCATGCGGACTGCGCAGCCCTGGGGCATGCGTGACGATCAGTAGGTGCCTGCACCCGGCGCACACTGCTGGATGGGCACAGATGTGTTCCAGCAGCTTGCTCGGTGTATGCCCGCTCAACAGTCTGTATGGTGCAGGCTGTGGGGCACAGGCCTGTGCATTTGACAGAAAGCTGGATGGTGGGCGGGTCAGACACAAGGCAGGTTCACAGGCAGCTGCCACCCAGCCCACACCAAATCAGTGCAAGAGCGTGCTCACAGGGCGACATGCGTGCTCTCTGAGCTACAAACAATAACGAAGAAACACAGTATTTGCATTTGCATCAACCGAATCTGATCAGTCTGTTGTGGGGCCAACGAACAGGAATGGCGAAGCAGCGTAGAAATTACAACCCGTTTTGGTACTCATCCAACACGCAAAGCTTAGCATCCACAAGACGCACGCCAGGGGGTTTGCTGATTGGGAGCACCCGCTCAAACATGATGCAGGCAAAAGTGGAGGGGCAACCCGAGCAGCTCCAGGGCACCCAAAACTGGAAGCCTCCAAAGAGCCCCCCTAAAATCTCAGTCCCGACCAGCGAGTGCTCAGACCCCGACACCATCTTCAGCCCAGGGATTGACACGCCCGGCCATAAGCTGGACGCTGTCAGGCCGCATGTGAGTTGCCTCGTGTGTAGCCTTTCACCAGACTGTGCGTGCGTGACTTGCAGCACGGTTGACTCTGCCATTTACTCTCCTGTGCTCTGCAGATTGGCGGAGAGGAGTCGCCGCAGGGGAAGAGATCGAGCTGCTTCGGGAAATTTGGGTGCCTTGCACGGAAGTAGCTCGAATTGTTTCCACGGGACGCGCGTGGGCTGGTGTGTGTATATCACGGTATGTTGATAATTGGTCTGCGGCGGCAAGGGGTGCGTACACGGCTATGAAGTCCAGTGGAGGTGCGCATGCAGGTCGCGTCGCGCATGACATGTGGCATGGCATGGCGCTGCACGGTGTGCATACCCAGCCACCTGACCAGTTTTATTGGTTGTGTTGATGTGGTGCGCATGTTTCTTTTCATTGTCATTGCTCCCGCTGGGCTGTCGGGGACATGGGCAATCCAGTTTTGTTGGTGCTGGTCAGGGCTCAGTTCATGCGCAGTCCGTGCGGCGGCGCAGGACCAATGCAGGAGTCCGCTACTCAACAGCATACTTCAAGCCTTTAGGAACGCTGCAGCAGGAGGCTGGGGAGAGAGGGTGCTAAGGCCCCGGCTCTTTTGCGTCTTAGATGCATTTCTCATTCCATGAATGGACACGCAAGATAGGCGGTATGCGTGGTTTGCTGCTCCTGCTACTGCAGGGACGCGGCACTTTGCTTGATGTATGTATGCAGGGTAGATGGGATGGGCATTATATGCGGTAGCAAAGGCACATTGGGGCGTTTGGGAAACCACACAGCGCAGTCATGCTGGTGGGGTGTGTTGTGAGGTGGCGTGCGGGCGTGTGGACAAAGGCTATGGCAGCATGAGGCCATGAGTACATAAATACAACAGGGGATATGCAATTATGCATGATTTTGCATGGCTGCTGGCCGAGGTCACCACCACACAGGGTGACATGGTGTGCTTGCGGTGCCTGCAGTCGATCCAAGTTCATGGTTGGTCTGTTCAAAGGCTTGCATGTGCTTGCTCATGGTGCACGACTGGGGTTGGCGAGCATGCTGTGACGTGTGTAGGGTGCCAAAGTGGGGTTTGGGGCTGTCTAGTACTGAAGAAAGCGCATGCGAGCGGGTGCGGATCGCAGATTTGCGGCGGCATACATTGGGGCTGCCTTTCTCGGTGCCTTTCTTCCTCGTTTCTGATTCTTTCTCCTCTGGCCTGTGTTGTGTGTCCTGGGCGGCTCATCCTCATAAACGCAGCTGGCTGCCTCCCTTATGCACGTGCAACGTCGTCTGTAACACACGGACGAGAGGACGCTAGGCTGCAGCCTTTGGCTTTGCGGCGCTAGCCACAGTGCAGGCTTGCCTCAGTCTCATGCATTTGTGCGAGCACATATACAACACAGTATGCATATAATGTGCTTTGCCGGGCTGCTTCAGCGAGCGGCACAGCTGAGCTCACTCCCAATCACCGGTGTGTGATTTGATGAGCTCACACAGCAGCACACAACAGATTCAGAAGTTGTAAGGAGCTACCTACACTCCACATGCTCCTCAATCCGAGATGGGCTGCCCACTTTTCGCTGTGTGTCTTGGTTTCAGACCTCACGTTACATAGCAGTGATAGCATACTCGCGCTGCTGCCATGCTTCCCTTGAAACAGGGCATCTGGCAGGACCCCTGAGCTGCCCCGGTTGCACAGGTCGTGTGCTGACAGTGAGCTCACAGCAGCCCCCAGGTCTCACACTGTTACTGTTACTGTTGGGTTACATACAGGTCTCATCACACCAGCGCCTGGCATCGCCGTGACCGTCAGCACCATGTACCACAATCAATCAACTCCAGCTCAACACGAGAGCTGGACCGCAACTGTCCTCGTGCACATACCACTTGCTCCAGGCACACCATAGCCAAGGCGCCACAGTGCAAAACTCACCCCGCCTGCCCGCCGCCCTGCCCTGTCACGCCCTGCCCTCCTCTGCCATAGAACGTGCATGCAGCACGGCACGAAACGTGTGCCGCTTGGGACCACAACGCACCTGCATTCCTGCACATCCATCAACTCAAAACACGACCTCCAACCTTGATGCCCTGCACCCTCGGCCCACACACACGTACACTGCCACCACACATACCGCATGTATAGATACTAACACCCACTGCCATGTGCGCCATACCTGCCGAGCAGCTCAAGGCGGTGCAGCTGAGCAGTGCGAGACCTCCCCTCCCCCCCAGCGCCACTCTCCCCCCCCCTTCATGACAGCAGGCCACACCTTAGGAGCTGTGTCGTGCGGTCCATGTCTTAACAGGGCGGGCTAGATGTGATCCCCGACGCCCGAGTCCCATACAGTGTGACCCCCCGGCCATCTCACACACCCAACCCCAAGCCTTGCTTCTGCGGCTGACGTCTGCACTCGCAGCTCCGTGCTCAGCTCGCAGCTCAGAGTTGAGCGCTCAGCTTAGAGTTGAAAGCTCGGCTCAGAGTTGAACGCTGAGCACAGTGCTCAGTAGTGGGTGCCTCAGAGGGTGGCCTCGTCCTTTTCCTTGTCCAGGAAGTTGAAGGGGGTGAACTGGTAGCCATCGCCCCTGCACAACACGCGCAGCAGCATCAGTGGTCAAATGCACCGCCTGGTGGCAGACCTAGTGTGAAACTGTGAATACAGCAGATGCATGGAATGGACGTGTGGCTTAATCGGAGCAGTGATGACGTGCTTTTCGAGGTCCTCGCTCAGCTGTCTGGGCCTGGGCTCTGGAGGGCAGCAGGGCGTGCAGTGCTGGTTGCAGGCCTAGCGCCAGGCCCTGGAAGCTTGCCCCAGCCCCACTGGCCGGAACCACAAATGCAGAACCTCCTCCACATCCACAGCCCCGCCACCCGACACTTGTCACACACCTTTCCACCTTATCGGTCACACGCAGGACATGCCTCCAGCGGACGCACACGCCCCAGGTCACACTCTTTACACAACAGGTCACACCTGAGGTCAAACCAGCCGCAACACACCTGTAGAACTTGTTCTGGAACTCGACCCAGTGCAGGCGCAGCGCGTGCAGGAATGCTGACAGCGACTCCATGACCATCAGCACGCCCAGCGTTGCACACGCCCACACGAAAAAGCCCACCAGCATGGCGCTCGAGTTGTTGGACTGCGGTCGGTGGTTGGTATTTGGATGGATAGTTGTTCAGGTGGTTGGTCGGCGGGTGGTGGCTCAGTTGGTTGGTGAGGCTCTGGCAGCTTTTCCACATGCTTTGGCAGTTTTTCCACATGCTTTGGCAGTATTTCCACATGCTTTGCAGGCTCCGCTGTGTGCTGCCTGCTGCAGGCCTCACACTTTACTACGATAATCCTATCATACAACTCGACGTACCAAACTACTACTACACAAGCAACTAACATGATACGATACTGGTTATTACCTGCACCGACATCATGAGCACTCGGTCGTAGAACACGGCCGACAGCTGGCTGTGCGCGAGCGACAGCGCCCATAACCGCAGGTAGCTGGCCGTGTTGGACACAGCACCCAGCACAAACTCAATCGTGTGGATCATTTGATGCACCATCACCTCCCCAAAGTCAAAGTGGCCTCCATGGCCATGGTCGTCATGGCCGCCGCCCCCATGCGCGCCATGAGCCCCGGCCTCCGTGTCGCTGCCATGGCTGCCCGGGAGGTGGCCATAACCATGGGCCGCGAGCGCCGCCTTGTAGCGCGCGTTGAGGATGAGGGGCTTAGGCAGCAGCATCCAGGGCACCGCTGCCAGCGCGACCAGCAGCAGCACCACCTGTGTGTGGGAGCCGGCGGGTATGAGTCTCCAGTGGTGCCCGGGGGCTAAAACCCCCAACAAACCTATAACCCCTAACCCAAAATCCCGAAGCGCAGGAGAGGGCGGGTACGAGTCTTCAGTGGTGGCCAGGGCGGGAGGGGTTCACAGCACGCACCTCATGCCAGCCCAGCCCGGCCCGGCCCGGCCCACATATGCCCATACATTCACGCTGACATCACGCCAACATCATGCAAATCCAGGCAAACGATCAAACGCGGTGCCAGCCGGCCAGCAGCCGGGCAGTGCCCCCACCTGCACGCCCGCCTGCCCACTGAACATGAAGCCGGCCTCGTCCACAGTGCCCGGCTTCAGGAACATGTAGATCATGACATGGTAGAGGTCAGCCACCGAACCGCTGGCCCACTTGCCCACGATGAGCATGCACAGGTAGCCAAAAAGTGAGTTGAGGAAGACAACCTGCGGGGTGATCACGGGTGTCATTATAACATAAGCCCCGACAAGGATCAGGACATGTGTGAGTAGATACCCACAGAGTTGAACGCCACAACTTATGATTTGTAAAGGGAAGGATGCTGATGAAGGGAAGGATGCTGATGAAGGGAAGGATGCGGATGAAGGTCGTCCAGGAATGATGAAATGACCGGCGGGTTCTTACTGTGAGGATACGTAAGAATCCCTCCCCATGGCGAAGGAAACCTCACTCGCAAGAGACCAGGCGACATGAGGCACTGACTCTGACTCACACTCTGACTCACAGCGCTGCGACATGCGGCAGCCTCTGTGCGCCCCATGGCCCATGGCTCATCACATCATAACTCATAACGACTCACCTGGGGCACGAACTCCGCCCACGTAGACAGGCGGTCACGGAAGTACGTGTTGTTGAAGAGTGACATGAGGATACCCAGGTTCATGTGGATCACGCCCAGCAGGATCGACATCTTCATCTTCATACTGCGGTACAGGGGCGCAGTACAGGGGCGGTACATAAGGGTGAAAAGATGGTCGGGCAGTACTGAGCCGGGATGCAATTTGAGTGGCAGTACGGGGCGACTCGGACCAGGCGGGCCACCTCCACGCAGCCAACCAAACTTCGGCCTACACCACCGGACAGACGCACCACCTTGCCCTGTTCGACGCAAAAACGTATGATGCAACCACACGGCCAGACAACCAAATTGCCCAACTGCCACAATCAACAACCGCCCAACCGCCCCAGCCGCCGCCGCACCTGTTGAGGAACGGCAGCTCCGTTTTGGTGCCGCGCCACGTGGGGTCGACGCCGAATGGGTACGGCGTGGCACCCTTTGGAAAGATGACCGAGCCCCCGGCGTGCCCACAGTCACGGAGGTCACTCACAGTGTCCACCGAGCACCTGCGCGTGTGAGAGTGAGCATGTGTGGCCTCAACCAACGTTTTCACCAGGGTTGCACTAAGCTTTTATCATCCTAATGCCAGGTTTACTGTGTTCAGGGAGAAACTGGCGACGCAGGCAACGCAGCAGATTGGCAAAGCTGTGGATGCGGGCGGCAGCAGCAATGAAAACGCCGCAGCCACGTAACAGGACAGGGTAGAAGGTACAGGAGTCACAGCACACCCAGGCGGACAAGCTGCGCGCCACTGAGCCAGGGTGCAGCAGCAGCAGCAGTACACAAACAGCCCACAGGCAGTACACACTTGAAGCGCGAGTCCCCAAAGAGCGGCATGGGGATGGAGAAGAACTCGTTGTAAATGGCCCCCGTGAAGAGTGAAAAGAGGGACATGAGTAGGATACAGTAGCGGCCGGCAAACGCCATGCTGGTCATGTCGTCCAGCGCGGCCTGCAGGCGGTGTGTGGTGGTAAGTAACGAATGAATACCAGCTCATGCCAACAACCTAGGTCTGGGCATTATTGAGGGCTGCAAGGCGAGGAGGGACGGCCCAGTGGCAGGTTCAGTTCACTGATGGTTTACGGAGCCCAGGCGGGGCAGAGGGGCAGAGCGGACGGGTGGCGCAGACCAATGAGGGCTCGTAACATACTTACTCATGAGCGTAGATTCCATCGCATGGACGTACTCATCAAGAGGAAACTCTGACAGTGCAAGCAGGCTATTGATGCAGCCCCACCTTGGTCCCACCGTTCTGGTAATGGGTACTGGCTGTAACATGCAACAGGAGCTAGGTGGGGGAACAAGAGGTCTTGCAGCGACCCAGCGGTACAGCGGCCCCACCTTGCCCAGCTTGCGCTCGTTGAAAACGAGAGCGAGCGCAAAGAGCAGCATGAGGATGCCATGGCCCAGGTCACCAAACATGACGGCAAACAGGAAGGGGAAGGTCATGATGGTGAAGACAGTGGGGTTGACCTGCGAAGACAAGTTGGTTGGAGGTTAAGTGTGCAATGCAATTCCCCTGGGTGGAGGTGTGTGTGTGTGTGTGTGTGTGTGTGTGTGTGTGTTGGTTACATTGTACGCCCATCATGGCGCATAGATGCCTGCCGCGAGACAGGGTTAGCAACATTCGTGTGTGCGCACGTGCGTGGGGGAGTGGGCGATTGATCTTGAAGTGGAAGGAGTTGGGCCGAGCCACAGCACCTCAATAACTTAGAGAGATAAACAGTTACAAGGGGAACTGCCACCCACGGGAGGTGGGACTAGGGTCAGGATCAGGGGCAAAGGAAGTAAAACGCACTGCAAACACTGCACAGCACACAGGAAACGCAGCAGCACAAGCAACACATCGCAGCCGCCCGTGTGGGCAAGCCACGCACACCTCGATAAGTGTTGCAATGGTTATGGCATACACGCGGTAATGCCGTATACGCATGATGCACATGGCAGCGGTATTGAATTTGTACCAACATACAGTTGTAACAGCAGCCCAGCACACTTTGATACGTAGTTGGATACTTTATCATCAGCAATGGCCATCAGCAATCCGGTCGGCCCACCTCGCGATACCGGGCGATACCGTACGCGTCCACGATGGCTTGGAAGCAGCCAGTGAACTTGTTGGTGCGGAAGTAGGTGGGCGGGGCTTCGTGGCCCATGGGCTTGGGCTGTGGTGGTGGTGGTGTGTGGGTGTGTGTGCGGGGGGGGACGCACAGGGACAGCGCAGGGGTCAGTGGGGCGCCTTTGATTTAGGCTTTGATGCGCAGGGGTCAGGGGCTGGGTTAGGGGCCCATCTTTGTTGGGCGCTGGGCTGAGCGCGGGCCTACAGCCGTGCACACAGCAGTAAGCGTGCTTGGTGGTGCCCCATCCATCCCTTGCAGCTGGCCGCTGTAGCACGACCTGACGTCGTTGTTCGTTCCAGAGCGCACAAAGCAGCCATCCATCTCCTCCCCTCCCCCACCCCCACTTCTGCACAGCCCCTCGGGTCCCTGCACACACCGCACTGCACAGTCATGCGCCATACAAACTGCACAGTCAAACGTCACACACCACACATCCAGTCACACGTCACACACGCTGACTCCAGCCGCACCTGCAGCACCGTGTTCACCCCCGCGTTGTGGGATGCGTCTGCGGCCGCACGCAAGGCTTCAGCCACGCGCGCACGCGCACTGCTGGGCACCCACGCCTCCGCCACCAGCACCTGCCACGCCACAGCAACACCGGGCGCCGACGTTTTGTTTTTGTGTACTTTCTAGTCAGTTTTGTTCAGTACTTTTGTATGATTCAAATGTTTAAGGATCGTCGGAGCACCTGCCGCAGCAGTGGGGGTCGGCGTGCCAGTTGCACCCCCCGATTTCAGTTACCTTTTCTGTGAATTGTAAAACTTTGTGAAAAGAGCTCGAGGCCCAGCAGGAATGTACGGGCCATGCATTTCAGCATGCATTTCCCATCAACAACTATAGGCATCTGAATATAGTGCATCTCCCATCAGTCAGTATAAACCGTTGACATCCCCACCTTAGCTGATGTATCCAGGCTCATCTTGTTCAGCGTGTGGTACACCGCCTTCTCGCGCCGCACCAGTGTGGCCCACTGGTCCAAGTCTGTGGGGCAGCGGGCCCAAGCCAAAGGCTCCACATCAGACGCAGGATTGCGAGCTTTGTGTTTCGGGGCTGAGGGCCTCCAGGGGTTTCAGGGCTTGGGTTCAAGCTCAGGGTGTGGGGTCATGGTGTACAGGGTTTGGGAGGATCGAGGCCCTCTGGTCCTAGTCCCGGTCGGTGCATGCGGCGGCAGGCAAAAGAACACCTCTCTCCTTTCAGTTCCTCCCTCTTTTGTTAACGCAGCGCTTGCTGGTCTATTGATGGCTGAGGCCCCCGGCCCTGAACTTCGTGCACATGCCCCGAGTTGGGAACACCCCACCCCACCCCACCCCTCCCCTCTTGCCCTGCCCATCAAAACCCACTCTGTGAAACCCAGGACGGCTGCACCCATCAGTGGCTGGCTGTCAGGGGAAGGTTTGGGGGCAGGCTGGAAGGTGAAAGGTGCAGGCCACTCACTCGCTGCTGCGCCCTGCAGCACTGTGGTGCGGTGGAGGTCACCGGCATCAATGGTGGTGGCCAGCTCACGCAGCCGAGCCGTCACCTGCACACAATGGCCATTAACCAATAACAAACAGTTTTTAAAGCTACAAGCATATAACGAATGTTGCTAATCCTGTCTCGCGGCAGGCATCTATGCGCCATGATGGGTGTACGATGTAACAAAAAAAAAACACACACACACCACACAATTTGGCACACAGGGCACACAAGATGGTTTACCTTGATCTCTGCTACCGTATATGTCCAAATCCCATCGATCAAACGCTGGCATTCAAGGCAATAAACAACACGCAGTTGCACACACGCATGGATACATGGCACTGAGGGGCAGCCCGCTGCAGCAGCCAGCACAGCACTGCAAGAATAACTGTGCACACACTCGGTCACACACACGTTACGTAGCGGCATGCATGAGACATTGTTCGCGACACACGTTCGACATCCAGAAGGTTTATCCACATCAAGCCAGACGTCGTGCAGCAATACAGCAAGATGGCCTCAGCATAGTGTAGAGAAAGAGCGAGAAAGAGCAAGATGGGGGAAGGGAAGCCCACCTCCGAGTGCATCTGCCGCTGCCGAGCCATCTCCTCAGGGAACGGATAACGATTGGCGCCAAACGCCTCACAGATCTTCATGATCTTTGTGCGCGCGCGCTCGCCCGAGAAAAACACCACAAACACGCTCTTCTCCAATTTGTCGCCGCTGGCCGGGTCCTGGGGGTGAGGGGATGAGGGGGATGAGGGGGGTGGGGGACGGGGGCGGTGTGAGGGGCATGGTGTACTGGGCGGTCAAGCGAGGTGGTCAAGGTCGTTTGGGCAGTGCAGCAAAGGTGACAGTTGAGGGTCTACTGCTGATACTTGAAAGGGATGCACAAGATTTAGGCCACTGTTTATTTGAAGCTGTTGTTGGGGGTTGCAGATGTGGCGCGCCCCGCAGAGAAACGCCCAGCACTGTCTATCCTTTGCTATCCTTCAGTTCCTATCCATGGCCCCCAAAGCGTGACCGCCCCCCAGGCACACGGGTGCAGGCCCAAAAAGCACAAGCCCAGCCTCCGTACACGCGTACAGGTACTCCACAACTGTGCACGCAGCTGGCGCCAAAGCACAAACTACAAACTACAACAAGCCAGCTTTCTACAGGTCACAAGCTCATCACTATGCGCAGCTCACCTGGACCTTGCCCACCGGGGCCGACCGCAGGAACATGTTGCCGCGGGTCGCGCGGAACAGGAGGCGCTCAAACCCAGCCAGCCGCTCCGCCGCCACGAGGCCAGCCACAAAGCCCAGGCGCGACGACTTGGGCTCGGTGTAACCCCCGGCACCGCCCTGTGGCCAGCGGTGTGATCCGTGTGAGGTTATCACAAGGTGTGATCATAGGGTGTCATCATAGGGCATGATCATAGGCTTGGGTGTGACTACAGCGTACAGGGCGTTCACGACCCAAAAGTGCAATTCCACAGTTGATCCCAGGTTACGGAAAGGTGTGTCATGGGCATGTCAAGGGCTCAAGGCATGATGCAAACCACAGCTACTGTAAGTACAGGGCGCTGGCAAGACACGCACCTCACGGTCACGCGTGTCACCGAGCAGGGGGGAGGAGAAGTCCTGGGAGGGGGCGGGCGGCATGGTTGCGCCGGGCGCGAGCGCGTCGCGCGACGCCTGCGTGCGCGCCGCGTCAAAGAACTGCCCTGCGCGCTCCAGCAGCACCTGTGTGGCCAGGGGGTGGGGGTGGGTGGGCTTGCGGGTAGGCTTTCGGGTAGGCTTTCCAGAAGGTTGTTCTGGGAAGGCTTGCGCAAGGGGTTGAAGGGCTGTCATTTTATGTGTACAGTAGGTAAGTCCGCAGGTGTACAGGTGAGGGCCCGAGTGGTTGTGTGGAGGGATCAAATCATGTCAAAAAACTGGAAAGAATTAGACAGGGGCAGGCTAGGGGAGCAGGGGCCAGGTGGTGCAGCAGCATACGACAGGTGTGCATGGGAATGCAGTGGCAGGCGCGGCAGGCGCACACGCATAATGTACAATTGTGAGTTAAGGCTGCATCTTCAGTATGCATTCGCCGCATGCCGCGCACATGGCGCAGCTGGCACTGCCAGTCAGACACTGGCACTCAGCACACAGTGACCAAGCTGTACCAGCCCATCCATGCCAGCGGCTGACCCAATGGCCCATCCCACCCCTGTGCACTCCCCTTTGCCCACTGCTCAACTGCTCAGTCACTGCTCCTCTTGCCTGTCATGCTGCCACCCCCCAACAAGTACCCTGACCTCTCACCTGCCATCACACCCAGGCACACCATGTGCTGCGCTCTTCCCAACTGGTTCCCTGCTGCTTTCGCCCCTGGCTGCTGCCGCTGCACGCGCCCCCAAGTCTGCGTGTGTGTGCCTGTGTCTGCGAACTGCACCGCGGTACGTATCAAGTGCACGGGCCCAAGCGCAGCACGTAGACATGGCTGCAGCCGGCGCGGACCGCCCAAGCTACAAACCACGAGACATATCAGGAGCTTCATTTTCATCAGTTCACTTTCCTATTGAGAGAGCTGCTGTGTGGCAGTACAAGTAGCCGGTACAAGTAGCCGTGCGCATGACACACCTGCAGCTCTGCCAGCTCAGCGTGTGTGCGCTGCAGCCGCTCATTGTTCGAGTTTATCTCTGACACCTCCCGCTCCATCTCCTCCAGCTTGGTCTGTTGTGTGCACAAGGGACCAGCCAAAGGGCAACCGCGAGCAGCATTAATAATGGGGCTGATTGGTACACTACCACATGCCAAAACCGTGTGGCCTGGAAGCAATTGATCCACAGGAAGATCAGGGAATCACAGCACCCCTAATGGGAAACGCTGTAACAAGTCAACAGCATCTGGCGCAGCATGAACAGTGCATGGCACACAGCATGGGCCTAAACACAGGGCGGGGTGTGCACGCTGTGCGCTCGCGCAGCACAGCACCATGCCGGGCGTAATGTGCAAACCATTTTGCATAAACACACTGTGCACACAACCCACAGTGTTGCACCGCCTCGTGCACCGCCCCTGTGCTGCATGAAACCATGCAAGATGCATGAACACACCAAACCCTGGTCCATCCCACCTCGAGCTCATCCATCAAGGGGGTGCGCTCCCAGGTGGCGTGCTGGGCAATCTTCAGCCCCGCCTTGTCCACCTGCAGCGTGCACGGCATTGACACACAGCAGTTCCGATCATCAAGATCCCCGGAAATCTGGGGTGGCCCTGTCCGCGTCCAGGCAACGTGCCTTGCAAACATGCTTTGATCCCGGCATCCCGAACCGGGAGTACTACTAGTTGAAAGCGTCTTCCCACCTGCTCCTTGAAGAAGCGCAGCTTGCGTGCCATTTCATCGCAGCGTTTGACCTGCACGATGAAGCGCAATTTTCAGCGCTTGTCGGCAGGGCTGTGGCATCGCTGCAACCCATAGCTGTTACCCGGCAAGCCTCCAAGCGATCGTCACCTGGTTCGCGTACGTGCGCTGGAAAGCTGACTTCTCCGTGTTCAGGTCCTTGAACTGCAGCAAACCGATGTCTCCAAGCGCAGCGACGGTGTCGTGAGCAGACTCCGCAGGGATCATCAGCTGCAGGCGCGGCGTGCTGTTTTAGATGATGCGGCCTGGGCAGCCAGAGATCCGCGCTGATGCGCATGGCCCTACCTGCACAAGCTGCATCTCCTCGCTTCGCCATAGCTCCACACCACTCGATATACCCAAGAAGTCCATTTTACCGTGACTGCGCGGGGTGCAGCGTGTGGCTGCTTGACTGTCGCCAGGTACACTCTCATCTCATGCACCTTGGTCCCTTCCACTACCAGTACCACTGCCGTGCTGCTGCCGCTGCCTCACGCTGAGCCACTGCCGCTGCCCAGGAGGGCCCAGGCAGCAGCCCACATGGGCGGTGTCTGGCCTCATCTGCGGCAGCCTGTATGCGCTGGCACGCAGCCGCCCGCCACCTCAAGTACCGACAACAACATTACAGCATCGCTGAACCTTCCGGAATTGCTGATAGTGGCATGGCCAGGACAGTCACTTGGTGTATGTACACGGTGCGACCACGCAGGCCAAGCCGCATGACACCATGTTCGTGGTCAAGTCATGCTGCACAGCTCATAATGTCATCAGCTCATAGGTCTGCAACCCTGCTCAGCAGCAACTGATCACGAGAAGCACACTGACTGCAACCACGCTACGCAGCAGCAGCAAAGCCGCTATCGCCGTATTTATCCACAGCCCATGAGTGCCTCGCTCCATATCCCCCCCCCCCCAATCACTGCGCCTACGAGCCTATGAGTACAATGTACAAATTGTAGCAGCCGTCGTACATGCAACGCAGCGGAACCTCGCAGGGTGCGCAGCCCCTGCCCTCGCCACATGCTTAGCAGCACAGCCACGACCATTTAGGTAGCAAAGTACATTGTACAGCTTCAGTTCACCGTTGTACTGCTTCAGTACTTGAGGTACGCGCGCGGGTTCTGAGCCATCTCCATGTCGGCATCCACCATCTCCTGCACCAGGGTCTCCAGGGGCGTGCGTGAGGGGTCCCAGCCCAGCACCTTCTTCGCCTTGGTGGGGTCACCCAGCAGAAGGTCCACCTGGCAAGGGCGGCCGCAACAGCAGGGCCAAGTCTTGCACCACTTCAACTGCTGGCTACACGTGGCATGCTCCACATCGTGGACCCAAAACACTCCAAGGGAAAGAGCGTTGGGGGGTGGGGGAGCTGGGGGCCAGCGATGTGGCCTTCCAGCTGGGCGCTCAGCAACGCGCTTGCCGCACGGGCTGCCCAGAGCGAGAAGCTGAGAGCCAGAAGGGCACCCATGTCCCAGCAGCCGCGCTGGGCCACATCAGCACACATGCATGCGCACACGCTGCGCTGCACATAGTCACACGATGCACACAGCTGCCTCGTCACACTAACAACCAGCACTGCACACCGTACCTCTGCAGGGCGGAAGTAGCGCTCAGACACGCGCACGACGACCTGGCCCTCATGCTCCCCTGATGCCACGCGCGCGACCTCGTTCAGGCCGGAGCCCTCCCACTTGATTGGCATGCCGGCGTGCGCGAACGCGAGGTTGCAGAACTCGCGCACGGTCGTGGTCTGGCCGGTGGCCACCACGTAGTCGTCGGCCTCGGGCACCTGGAGGGGTGGGACGGTTCAGGGTGTAGGGTGTAGGGTTTTAGGGTGCGATGAGGAGGCGCAGGACAAAAGGAGGCAAGGGGTATCGCCTCAAGATGAGGGAGCATACGATAGGAGCCCAAGGGCAAAGGGATATGGTGAGAGATATACGTGATGAAGCGAGCGAGGTGCCTGCCGTGGTCGACTAGCTAACCGAATATACAAGGCAGAGCAGCAGCTGTGTGCAACACATGGCAATGCAAGCGGCTGGCTGCAGCACGCGGTTGACGTGGAAGGCAGCTGCTGCACTGCTGTGGCAGTCCTCAGTGGGCTTTTTGTTTAGGAGCACCTCAGAGTAGACAGAAGGGCCGGAGCAGTGGTGGATGTGGGTCAATTGCTGGCGGACATAGTGAACTTGTGATTAATGTGGGACCCATCCGTGCTGCTGCAGTGCTGCCACCCAGCAATGAGACCGCTGCATGTGCTAAACGCACCTGCAGCATCAGCCACATGCACTGCACGTAGTCGCGCGCGTGGCCCCAGTCACGCTTGGCGTCTAGGTTGCCCAGGTACAGGCACTCCTACGCAGCAGCAAGGGCCAGGAGGATGCAAAAGCAGCACCAGTAATGCAGTGTGCATCAGCCGCAGTGGCTTTGCCACCTGCAGTGAACGCGTCTTCATATGTGCTGCCGAGGAGTGCGTGCGCCAGTCGGGCTGTGCACGTCACAATGCACCAGTTGAGCGCACCCACAGACCAGGAACGCACACAACACGGGGTGGAGCTGTGCGGCAATAGCAGCAGCGGCAGCAGCAGTGGTGGCAGCAGCAGCGGCGGCAGCAGCAGGAGGAGCTGAGCGATGCCCCCGTCCGCACCTGCTGGCGCAGCTTGATGCGGGCGACAGCCATGGTGACCTTGCGTGTCACAAAGGTCTCACCACGGCGAGGAGACTCGTGGTTGAACAGGATACCGTTGCAGCCGAACATGTTGTACGCCTCCCTGTAGGTATGCATGTTGCATGTCGGGGTGCATGGCGTGCGGCAGCAGTTATACCAACGGCCGCACATGCGACGGGTGCTGAAATGACGGCATATGCCGAGGTACCTGGTGCATGGGCAACTATACCAACAGTGCAAGCACGTGCATGCCAGCCCTCCCCTACTGCCATGTCCTGCTGCAATCCTGCGGTGCAATTTCCTCTGAAGACTGCTGGACTGAGCTACTGGGCTGGATGCTGCATCAGGAGCTGTTACTAACTGCCGCGTGCTGGCGTTCAACAGCGCTCGTGCAGCCACTCGCCTGTAGTTCTTCACAATCCTGTGCATGAGGGGGACACAGCAAGCAGCATATCAGAGGATGAGAGGAGAGCAGCCTGGGAGCACATGTGTTCTGCACCAGCTGCTGAGGCATGCTATGGCTCCACACCCTGCCATGCACACCATGCACAGGCATCATGGGCAACGCACCAGAAACCGTAGAGCTTGGCCACGGCGTAGGGGGAGCGGGGGTGGAAAGGCGTGGTCTCCGACTGCGGGACCTCGTGCACCTTGCCATACAGCTCCGATGTCGAAGCCTGGTAAAACTTGACCCGCTCAATAATGCCAGCAGCACGGATCGCCTCCAGAATGTTGAGGACACCCACGCCGGACGCCTGTGCGGTGTACTCAGGGGTCTGGAAAGACACCTGCACATGGCTCTGGGCTGCAAGGTTGTACACCTCGTCAGGTTTGATGGACCTGCAGGCAGAAGGCAAGCGGAGACGTGTTGTTTAGCGGCACAGCTGCGGCATGGCTGCAGCAGGCCCGGCAAACACAAGCATTGCGTGCCCAGATCAATCATGGACACAGCAGGTCAACAGCTGCGTCAAACTCACGCCAGCAAAGACACCAAGGAGTGGAAGTCCAGCAGATCGCCGTAGTGCAGGTGGAAGTTCTGGCTGTTGGGGTAGCCTGCAAGCAGGTGAATGCAGAGGGGGCCAAGCAAATGCAGGGATTGCACTGCTACGCAAATTGGAATTTCTACAGCATACCGTGCTCGCCGCGCACTCACTTGCTTGCAGCAGGTGCTCAAGGCGAGGATGGTTGTAGCTGGACGCGCGGCGCTTCATGCCATGTACAATGTAGCCCTTCTCCAGCAGGAACTCGGCCAGGTAGGAGCCATCCTGCCCCGTGACGCCGGTAATGAGGGCAACCTTAGTAGCTGCCATGTTTTATAGGTGATTTGTGGAGAATCAGCCGGCTCAGGGCTTAATGTCTCAGCCATCGCTCAGCACGGGCCCGGCATATGACCACTGGCTATGTGTGACGACAGCTGCCGTGTAGCCATGTAATGGTGCAGAGGCGCCACTGGGAGCGCTCCGCTGCTGCTCTCCGCAAGCAGGGTTGACGGCATTCACCAAAATGTGGGGCCTGCGTCCCCGGCGCAGGGCAGCAGATGCTGGCGCTCGTGCCGCCGCAGCTTGCGGTGACCGCTGCGCATGCGGGCCCCATCGCATCGGTTCGTTTAGGCGCTGTGGGGGGCGACACGCTGTTCGCAGGCGCTGCTGATGCCATGATTGGGACGTGACTGTTGTGAGGCTATCACTCTGCAGGATGCTCCCAGCGCACCGGGACGCAGGCAGCGGTGGCTGCAACAAATGCTGTAGGTAGAGGTAAGGCGCCATCAAAAGCAGAAGCCTGCCATCTTAACAGGGCAGAGCACCTGTCCATGATGTGCAAAGGCACCAAGCTGCCCTGCACAGATCTGCCCCACAATGTGGGCATAATGTGAGCATCGCGCGTGTGCGCACCTGTAGTCTGCCTGCATGTTGCATGCTGCGTCTGAGAGCACTGCGTATGTAACCGCTGCACATTCAACAAGTTGGACAACCTGCATGCGTTCTGGTACAGGCACGCGCATGAAGACGACGAGCTCGCATCCCTCCACCGGCATAGAACCCCGACCAGAGAGTCCCAGCAGCACTGCTGGTCAAGGCACGATACTATTGGTACGGCATGTCTGGCAGCATGGGCGCACACCCATGCATCCATGCAAGCATGCGTGGCGTATCAACCCTACAACCGAAGCCTGAACCTTACACAAGTTTGGTATGTGGCTATGCTGGACTCCACATCAACTCGTGGCCAGGCATCACTGCCACCTCTTGCTGGAAAGTGTGCAATGGACTCAATCAGCAGCCTGCCTCAACAGGCAGGCAGTTGAGGCCTACCTCGGCTGCATGCACTTGTTGCTGTGCAGGTGCTGGAGGGCTCGCCTCTACATGGACAGGGTACCACTGTCTGCGGTCCCACGTCCCACACTGACCCTTCACCCTCACCATGCATACACTTGAGGAGCGTGCTCGGGACCCAGCGCACGCACTCGTTTCCATGGCCGCCCCGTCAGCGGGCACGCAGCCACCCAATGCTGCCTCACCATCGCCAGCACAGCCCCAGCCCCCCCACCAGAGGCCCCCTCCCTGCCCACATCCTTCAGCTCGGCTGCCACACTGCCACCCCCCAGCGCCTCGTACTGCCAAGACGACTCGCCCGGCAGTACGATCCTGCCAGACATGGGGTCCAGCAGCGGCGTACCGCCCGCGGCGGCCTGTACCGCAGCGAGGCTGCCGCCGCCGTACGCTGCGGCGTCGCCTGCCGCGGCACCGCCCCCTGCGCCGCCCGGCCCCATGCGCGCCCCGGCCGCACCAAAATGCTGGGCCCCCACTGCGTCAGGCACACCACAGAGCGCGGCCGCCCGCTGCTGCAGCCATCGCGTGCGCTTCTGCCGCATTGCTGCCGGTGGGCCAACCGGCGCCGGTGGGCCACCACCACCAGCCCCTCCAGGGGTAGCAGCACCCCCTTGGGCACCCCAAGGGCTGGCTGCCGCCAAGGGCAGGGAGGGCCCCCCAGGCAGCCCGGGTGTGGGTGTGTTGCCGGGCAGGAAGGGGCTGGGGGCCGTGCTGGTGCCGCCTGTAGTGCCTAGTGCAAGGGAGCCGTCGAGGGCCCGGCCCCTGCTCACACCACCGCTGCCGCCAGCGTTGCCACCGGCGCTGGGGAGCAGTGCTGCGTGCGCGGCCTGCGGGGGGGAGGGACCCCGAGAGGCACGCCATGCGCGCAGGGTGGCGGCGGCTGTGGCCATGCTGCCATGCACCTGCGGGTCGCGCATGGGGGTCAGCAGCCCCAGCTCCCGCGCCCTGCAGCAGCCCCAGCAGCAGCAGCAGCAGTTTAAGGGTTGGGGTCAAGGGCTTGGGTGTCAGGGAAGGCGGCATCAGCACGGCCACATGCTTAGTCCAAGGCATGCAGCATCCTGTCCACGATGCCCCATTTGCATATGTCGGTATTATCGCGTATTATCGCATGGCTGGGTGGCATCTTGCCGCCAGCGACACACTCTGGCCACATGCAAGCTTGGAGGAAAAAAGCGAATGGGGTCAAGTGTAGGGCGGCTGGCCGGAGCAAGCACGCTACACGCAACATGAATGAACCTAATAAAAAAATATGTATCTATATATGTATTAAAACACACACACACACACATATATATATGTATGCACGCACCGGCCCAAGATCTGGCGTGGGGTGAGCGCAGGGGCGGCCAGCACAGCAGGGGACGTGAGCAGCTGCGACAGCTGCGAGTAGGCTGTGATAGGCACGACGCGTGAGTAGGAGAGCTGCAAGGGCCCCGGGAAGAGGGACTTGAGCACACCAGCCAGCTGCGTAGGCGTGAGGTTAGTGGGGGTGGCTGCGGCCGCCTCGCCGCCGCCCTCTGTGCCCTGGGGCTTTGGCTGAGCCATGTTGTGCAGCCCCTGCAGCCCCTGTAGGCTCTGCTTGAACATGGTGAGGGTCTGGTGCTGGGTGGCGGCGTCCTGCGGACATCAGGGTTTGGGGCGTCCGGGTTGAGGGCATCCGGGCTGTAGGGCATTAGGGTTCCGGGCCCAGGGTTTTGGTTTCTGTTGAGGGTTGACGGTTACACGCCCCAAACAGCAGGTGGCGGCGAGAGGTATGTGTCCGGCTTGCACAGCCAAGTGTAGGAACACTCTTCGGGTCAACGCCACAGTCCATGTCAAAGACAATGCCACCATCAGCATCAAAGTCACAGCGTCAAGCCTCAGCTAACAGTCACAATCCATGCCACAAGTCATGCTTCAAGTTGCAGCCACAGCCACAGGCACAGTCACAGTCGCAGCCATGGTTGGCGTACCATGTCCATGCCTGTGCCGCCTGGGGCCTTGGTCAGCACCACCATCCACAGCTGCATGCAGTACATCAGGAACTTGATCCAGTTGTAGTCCATCAGCAGCCTGCGCATGGAGTCATAGTATGGTTGTAGTATCAGTGACAGTCACATGGAGGGGTCACAACAGCAGAGGGATGAGGATGCACCACGTGTGTACAAGCACCATGTTCCATTGCGGCTATGGTTACGCGTCCAAGCCGTTGCTAACATTCTGTCGTCATCTGTAGTTGTAGCATGTACGTATGAAAACTAGTTACAGGACAGTACGCGACAGTCCACGATTGAACACGTTCATTCAACTAGGTACAGTGAGCAGCCACAGCTGTGGGTACAGTCAACAGGAACGCAGCCACCCGACAGGTCATGTAAGGTCGGAACAGGTCAAATCAGGTCTAAATAGAGCAAAAACACAAACATAAAGCAAAAAGACATCCAAATACAAGCTACAGCCTATTGTGTGAGCCGCACCGGATACATGGTAGCTCAGCCGCCTCCACCTCGGCTTCACTGGGCTGGCCCCGCTGCTCAGGGGGGCCGCCGCCGCCGCCGCCGCCCGCCGAGCTGTTGTTGGTGCCCCCGCCCGAGCGGGTGAGGTCCGTATCGTGGCCGCGCCCCGCCCATGCCCAGCCGGCCGGCGCCGTGCGCCCCAGCGCGGCGGCCCACGCGGCACTGGGGCCCTCCGTCGCGGCGATGCCTGAGGTGGCACGCACCGCGGTTCAAACAGTACACAGTACTGTAAAGTACGCTTTCATGGTCTGAGGCAAAAGGCGTCCAACGATTGGCCGGTGCAGGCAGACAGGGGCATTGGCGCCCCCAACACACCCCGCCCCTCCCCTTGCTCCCCACACCCCTCACAACACGTTGCCCGGTTTCTTCAGTTACCACACACACGTCAGCCAAGCTCCAAATATGGGCAGGCACGGCCGTGGCAGGGCCATGAATGATCACACCTCCCTATCTGGCATGTGTGACCGCACCTGCCAGCTCCAGCGGGTCCACCGCGTTGCTGGCGCCCGCGATGTCCGTACCGCCCGCGTCGTTGCCAGCCGCGGCAGCAGTACCATCCGCTGCTTTTGAAACCGCTGTCAGTGGCCCTGCTCCTGAGCCTGCACCCGCTGCACCGGCTGGGGCCTCCCCCGAGTCCATCAGCAAAAAGTCCACCAGATTTTCTTCACCAGGCAAAGGCCCGGATGCAGGTGCCGAGTCCCCACGCGCTTTGTGGTGGTGGTGATGGTGATGGTGGTGATGGTGGTGGGCGTGGCCGGCACCGCCGTCGGTGGGCAGGGCGGTGCGTGCGCCCGACCACGTCTTGAGAGATGAGAGCAGTAGGGAGAGG
>BDCZ01000202.1:62944-79960 GCA_001662365.1 Chlamydomonas applanata | reverse complement strand
GGGGGGGGGGGGGGGGGGTGTGTATGTGTGTGTGGGGGGTATTGAGTGCAGGTGATTGGGGAGCACAACAGCAGACCGGACAGCAACACAGAGCGAGATCAACGCCGTGAGACCAAAGTGTAGCAGCAATGAGCCATCTGCTTGGCATGCCCATGGTGCCCTCAGGACTGCTGGTCCCCAGCACGACCCCTGCGCAACAGCCTGCTGTGTTGTGGGTGTACTGCCTGCCACACCGCCCCTGCCGTCCTGCCCAGCTGCGCGTCATGCGTTGTACTGCCGATGTGTACTGCCTGCCCGTGTGGTACCGCACCTGTATTGCCGCCAGGTGGGAGGGGTCCAGGGGCATCTTAGCGCTAGGGTCGCCATCCGAAGGGGCGATGGCCATGCGCAGCGCCTGCAGGCCGGGCAGGCACAGGGCATGAGCTTGCCACGGCATACATGTCCCTTCAATCAACACCTTTTATCTGGATTTGTCAACGGTTTGCCTTGTTGACTTGGGGTGCGGGGATGGGTGTTGGAGGATGGTTGGGGTTTGCAATGTGGGTCATCCAAGGTACCAGGTCACCATTTCCGTTCCTGCCTGCCTTACAAGCGCACGCCGAGCAGACACGCTCACCCCACCCATACTCTCTCTCTATATATATATGTAACATGATATATATATATATCATGTTGGCTCATGTTGCGTCCATGCTCCAGGTCCCGCCCACACGCCATGTGTACCCACAGCCGCAGGCACACCACAAACACTAGCCCGCGTCCCACTGGTCACGCACGAGTCACGTGTGTACAGTCGTACCTGCATCATCGCAGGCAGTACGCCACGCATGCAGAGGTCTGCGGCGAGGCAGGCCGCTGACCGGCCGCCCAGCGCGCCGGCGCCGAGCATCACCGCCTTTGCACGGTTGGCAACATGCAGCATGCCCGGCCGCACGCTGGCCACCTGCAGGCGTGCAAAGACTTGACTGGGATGAGCGTCCCACACGTGTAACAGCTGCAGTGGTCCCACCGTGCAGCTGCCCCCTCTTCCATGCAACCCGAGTATTGGTTGTGGCAGTGGCAGGGTACCGCACTCTGTAGCCCACACCAGCCCACCCTTCCTACTTCAAGCAGGCCCTGTCACTATCAGCCAGCCCAGCGGCACACCCACATCGACGAGCAAACGAAGGGTATCTAAAGAGTAGATTAAGAGGAACTATAGGTCACGCATGTTGATACACACGCCTCTTAGACAGGGTCTGCTGCCTCACCTCTGTGTGGACCATGGCGTCCAGCATCTCATTGGCGGCCAAGGGCACCTCCCCCCCTGACACCGCGCCGGCTGCCGCACACCGGGCGGCGGTGCACCACATCGCGCCACCCCCCAGGCCGGCCCACACAAAGCGCGCGGCGTCCAGGGCTGCTGCCAGGCTGGCGGCACGCTCGCGTGCGGGGCCTCGCTGCTGCAGCGCAGCTAGGGAACAGAGGGGTGACTCGGGCACACCACACACGCGCAGCACGCACGTGCCGGTGCTGCTGCCGGTCATGCCGATGGGGGCGGCGCCGGCTGCTGAGACACCGGCCGTGGCTGCAGTGATTGGGGTGCACAGCGCGATGCATGCAGCGCCCGAGGAGAACGTGGCGCGCGGCGCACACACGTTTACCACGCCGCTGCCGCCGCTGCCGCCGCTGCCGTCAGCGGGTGGTGGCAGCGGCAACGCCTGGGAGAGCAATACTTCAAACGTGGACACGTCCAATACACGCAGCTCCTGGCCTGACAGGGCCAGGACCTTGGACCCATCAGGGGAGAGAGCCACGCCCCCAGGCGTGGGCGCGCCGGGCACTACAGCACGTGCAGCGTCTCCGGTTGGTGTCAGGGCGACCGTAGCAGAAGGGCCTGTGTGACCCAGCCCAAGGCCAGGGTCATCGTCATCCCTCAGGAAGTCATCAGCCACCTCAGCGGGTGCCGGCTCGTCAGCCGGCCCCACCTTCTCAAACTTGAGCAGGTGTGACGTCGGGGCTGTACCGCCTGTACTGCCATGTGTATTGCCGGCCAGTACGTACACGTGCACGCCCGCGGCCGGCTGTGCAGGTGCCCCTGGCAGTAGCCCATGCAATGGAGGTGGTGCGGGGGGTGCAGCCATGATGGTGACAGCAACGGGGGCGAGCGGGGCAGGGGCGGGGCCCGGTGAGAGCAGGGAGATGACAACTGCAGGGCCCAGCCGTAGCTCCTGGCCTTGCGCATGGGGCAGGAGCGGGTTGCCGTGGACGGTGGCGATGGTGACTGCATGAGGCTGCCCCACAGAGATCAGAGCAGCCGTGATGCAACCAGGTGAGGAGGTGCAGAGGGCAGCGGCACGCACTGCAGGCGGTGCGCCCACGTGCCGGGGCGGCGGTGTAGCCCCCAGCAGGTTCAAGGTAGGGCTCACATCCCAGTGGTAGAGGTTGGGGTGGCGGCCCAGTGCAGCCCACCACAGCCGCAGGCCCCCCTCCTCATCCACTACACCGGCCACTAGCTGCCCACGACGCAGCCAGTGGGGGGGTCCCACCTGTATATACACGCAGGGTAGCAAATCACACACGCCGTCAGTCATGCCACACACGCCATCAGTCATGCCACACACGCCGTCAGTCATGCCATACAAATTGTTACCACGTTGAGTCACACGTCCAGTCACACGTGGAGCCACACGCTTCATCACACGCTCTCACCGGTGCAGGTGGCGAAAAGAGGGACTCAAGCCCAGCAGTACCCAGGCCCGCACCAACCAGCCCAGAAGGGCCCCCCAGCTTGGCTGCCAGGGCCTGTGTGGACCAGTGCCTCAAGGAGGGGGGGGCCAGCCACTGAGCAGTGACGAGGCATGGACCCTGAGGCTGGGTCTGGGGGGGTGGTGCGAGGGGCAGCGCGGGGGGTGGTGCAGGGGCTGGGAGTAGGGCTGGAGGGGGTATGAGGGGCGGGTCATCCTCCTCCAGCACAGCTGCAGCTGCTGCTGCTGCGGCGAGTAGGAGTGCATCTGCGCAGTGCACGCGGCCAAGCAAAGCCAGCGGCAGGGGAGTTGATATGCAGGCACACCCGAACCTGTGAAACGCTGTAATATTATTACTTTATTATCATGCACCCGATGGTGAAGTGAAAGCTTGGAAAGGGTGGAGGCCCCAGTCAGGAGTGGCAGGAGTACAGCAGTACACCGTGCCAGCGCGAGCACACACAAGCCAGATGACCATGTGCTGTGGCCGGCAGTATAACGTATGGGTTTGATGCAGTCTCGGCATGCATTCTTGATACAATACGCTCCCGCAGTTTGCTTGACAGACAGGTACAGGTTTCAGATTCACGCCCATGCCACCCCCACCTTCATCACCGTCCATGCCCACTGCAGCTGCTGCCGGTGGCACCTGCATGCCACGTCCAGCACTAGCCCCGCCGGGCCGGCTCGTGTCTGTGGGGCACAGCACGTGGCCATGCCAGCGGTTGATGGCAGCGATGTGTGGGGCACCCATGTCCTCCTGCGGCACTTGGGTCCACACGCACAGCACGCCCAGCGTGCTGGCGGTCAAGAGTGCAGGCCGCGTGCCCAGAGGGCTCCAGCTGAGGGACACCAGGGCATCCACGCCACCGCCACTGCTGCCAGCACCTGCGCAAGCCCAGCACGGCAAGCATCATGCCGATGGTGATTCACATTGCCATGATGTCCATGATGGCCATGCTGCATGCACACGCTAGGCAGCAAGCGAGCGAGCAGATCGTGCGCTGGGTGATGCGACACGTGCCTTGCAAAGGCGCGTCCAGCCAGAAGTGCTCCCACGGTGCACTGGGCTCAATCATCGCAACCCTGGCACTGCTCGTGGACTTGGCGGATGGCGGTGGGGCAATGGCAATGAGGTTGGTGGCTGGGCACCAAGCGCATAGGCCGGGCTGTGTCGCCACGAGCGACTCCAGCACCGTTTCTGACATATTGCACTGATGTATGAGCTAATATAACATTCAGACTCCTATCAAACAAAACATTGTGTTTTAGCCCCTCGTCCAGTTAGATCGAGGAACCGGTGAGCCCATCTCGCAGTACAAATCAAGCGGAAGCGGATTATACCAATGCACTGGAGTAAAGATTTGCTGCACAAAGCACAAGCCCTAAACCCTCACGCACATGGCCATGCTGGCACCTGCGCCAAAGTGCTGACATGCAACATACAGCATCAGTAAGCAGCATGACATGGCACCCCTCCTTTCTGAAGCTCCCCACTGCTTGTGCTTGGTTGCTGCTCAAAAGAACGTGAGGCCACAATGCCTGGCACAATCAGACCATCTATGTACCAGGACCAGGCTGTCCACGCGGCAGTGCTTGGTGTATCCTGCGACTGTGTGTGCTGTGTTTGGTTCTGTGGATGCACGAGACCCTTGATTGCATGGATGCAAGGACTACCGCGCACTTACACCTTTTGCACCGTACACCTTTGCTTGCACCTTTTGAACAGCCTTTTGAACTTCATCATAAAACAAAATAGTACCCGCATTGATACACGGAATACTGATCAACCAAGCATGTGCAACCATAGCAACCATGGCCGTCTCCATGCATGGCAGGGGAGCAAGACATGCATGCACCCGTACACATGCCGCTCTCAGGCACGCATGAAACAACGTCAACGCCCAGTAGAGCGGCACAAGCATGCAAGCGCTACGGGTGGCGGCCAGAGCCGAACCTTCAATGCAGCCCGCATCGTATTGGCATGGCAGCAGCCCCCTGGTGACCTGCAGCAGCAGCACGAACGATGTGCTGCATGATGGGTGCGGCTTGGCATGAGCATCTTTCCATCTCTATCTTCACCAGTATTCAACAGACCAGTATCTCAAACAGTATTCAACAGACCATGTTGCAAAAATAGTACATTCAGGCATGGCAGGCCCAGGCCCTAGACTGGTGCTAGTCCGCGGGCCTGCATCATTCACCAGATCCAGAGGCATGATTCAAGTTGTCCCGTTCAGCGGAGAGCTTCAACAAACAAACTGCTGGCATCAGCATTGACATTGGGGGTCAAAAAGGCAGCCAATCTTATGGATCCGAGTCCATAGCAGGGACCAAAGGCATGAGGCAGTCAACAAATGCTAGGACTGCATGCAGGCTGCAGTAACAGCTGTATACCAGAGGCTGCTTGCTCAGAAGCGAGCTTGCTCACAACACAACTAGTCCTTCAACCACACAGATCCACATGGTGCCAATCGCGTCTCACATCTTTCTGGAACTTCTGAAATGATGCTGAAACATCTCCCTGAAACAGAAGCTGAAGAAGAGGGCAAGCAGCCCACGGTGCCGTGCTGAGCAACCCGTACATGCCATGCAAACAACACAGCGTGGGTGCCTTGTACTCGGCTCTGGCCACGCACAGCAGAGGCAGCGGTGCTCTGTGATCTTCTCTGTGATCTTCAGCAGGGACAGCCAATTCCACCCACAGCCTATGCCCTCTCAGGCTGCTATTTGCAAGCGCAAAGACGTACGCGTGTACCTGTCCAGGTGGGTTCACTCCTCAGCCGCAGTTTGATCGTCACCCTGATCAACACTACCGGTACAAGTGCCGCAAGGGGCTGCAGACTGAGGTCCCGGCCGCGCGGGGGCAGCTTCGCTGTCCTGCTGCGCGCAGCTGCTCGCAGGTCGCCTTTCCTTGGGGCTGGCCCGCCTCGTGGCCGCACACTCCGTCGCTTGCCCCCATGTCACGCCGCCCCATCACAGCCTGGAACGCTGGCATGGCGGGCCCCCACCGCATCATGTACTGCCTGGGGTCTGCAGCCGCCAAGAGCCCCAGACCAAGCCACCCTTGCTCACATCGTCACATTCACGCCACCAACGTGGCAGCCCTGCCGCTGGCATGGCCCCCCTTCACCACATCATGTTCTGACTGGGGCAGCCCACTTCCTTAGCGGGCGACAGACTACCGCACGCCCCCTGCCAAGGCATGATGGCTGTGTTGCGCAGTGTGCAGCTTGAGCACGGCGCAAGTGTGGGCAGCCACATCCAGCTCCTGAGGCACATGGCTCAGCAGCCCAGCCACACGTGTGGCCTCATGCTTCACTGCCCGCACATGGGGACGCATGAAGAACAGCACGTAGCCCACACCCAGCCCGACGGTGGCGATGAGCAAGATGGTGTGGAGCACCAGGACGGAGTTGTAGCGGCCGATGGAGAAGTCGACGTACACCTGGCGTGTGTGATATTGCGTGTGATGCGTGTGATGCATGTGGCATGTGTGGCAAGTAACATCGTGTGAGATATCTTGAATCCTTGGTGTGCGAGCTAGTCAAGAACAGCTGCATGTATTATCACGATTGGAAGCGCACAGCACAGTGTGAGCCGGTTTGCAAAAGTAGGCCACTATGAGCACGTTCTGAGCATTCTCAGCATTCTCAGCATTCTCAGCATTGTCGGCATACATTCTCAGCATGTGTAGTCACCTGGGCGGCTGACTGCAGCCCATCATACAGGTCCCGTGACCCCACGTTGAACATGTAATCGTAGCGGGTGGAGTTGTGAGTGAGAGCCTCACTGGCGTCATCACTCATGAGCAGCATCTCCATGAGCAGGCGCCGCAGCATGGCATCCAGCCCGCTGTGCGAGATCTGCAGTGTGGTGAAAGCACCTCATGGTAACACATGGTGATACAGCAAAGCAGTTGTCGTTTGATGGTGAATATCAAAAAACGGCATGCATTCATGTGCTGTCCAGCAGTTCTTCACATATACTGACACAGAGAGGGACTGTGGCCAGTTTGAAATAATGGGCTTGGGGTTGGGGCTAGGGCCACCAGGTGGTTATAACTTATAAGACGTGGCACAAGAATGTGCAACACTTGGCTGTATAACCCTTATATGTGACTGGTAGCTTTGTATCACGTGGCGTGTACCACTTGGGACATGCTTGGTAAGCACAGCAGTTGGAGGGAACTGTCAAAGACATGGCATGCAGTGCGAGAGGGTGGGCGCTTGCTTGACCAGGCTTGTCAGCCGCCACGCATGCAAGCAAGCATGCAAGCATGCATGCAAGCACGCATGCAAGCACGCGTGCAAGGACGCATGCAAGCTCACACCTCGTAGAAGCGGTGGCCCTCTTTGAGGCACGGCACCGTGGGGTCAGTGCGCTGGCAGGTCTTGTCCTTGAAGAAGAGGTCGGAGAAGGTCTGGGAGATGAAAGCTGACGGAGGCGTCTCGTGATGAAAAGCGCTGCCCACCTGAGTGATGGACACGCCGCCGTACCTGTGCACGCACAAGCCACGGCCTTACAATTGTAATGTAACCATGTAGATTGAACGTGATCTGCATGGCCAAACGATATGCAGCAGCAGATGCACGCGTACTGAACAGCCAGATCACGTTTGTATGGGAACATCAGCAGGCGGTTTCCTTGGAATGGACATCAGCAGGCTAGGTGAAGATGCCTAAATGAGTGGAACAGGAGCGAGGGAGGGTGGCATTGCACTCTGCATAGAGGCATGGGGTAATTGTGTGGTGCGTGGCCAGGTGTGACCTGCGAGCACAGGTGTGACCATGCCGTACCCAGTGGCTGCCGGTGCGTCTATCTGCTCGGATGGGCTGCAAAGCTGGCTGATTGATATACATCAGCTCACATGAGAGTGTTGTACTCAGACTCCATCTTCCTGAGCTCATCCTTGAGCTCAGTCCGGTACCACTCCCGCTTCTCAGAAGTGTGCTGGCTGACCATCATGAAGGCAGTGGTGCGGATCTGGGAAAACCTGCAACCGCAGAGATCACAATGTAAGATCGCACACAATGTAAGATCAGTGGATCGCAACACACAAAAGCACGCATGCAAGCACCAAGCCTTCAGCAGTGCATGGCGCACGCAGCACAGCCGCAAACCGTTTCGCTTGCACCAGATGTGGTCAGCTCACATCAGATCACGAGAGACAATACGCATCCCCCATGGTGTGCCAGGTGACTGCAAGCCAGATGACTGCAGGCCAGATGACTGCAGGCCAGATGACTGCAGGCCAGATGACTGCAGGTCAGATGACTGCTAGCATAGCGCTAGCTCAGGACGCACCTGTAGATCACATGGGCCGCCATATTGACTGCGGCCAACGGCTCCTGCATCTTGCTGAGGTTGACGTAAGAAAGGACGTAGATTGCGATGAGCGCACACCACCACAGGCCAAACGGGAACATCAGTTTGATGGTCGTGGCATGTGAGGGGACGATGATCTTGCCGTTGAAGGTCAGGGCCCCCTTGGGCACGTTGCTGCTGCCCTTGCGCTTCAACTTCGTTGCAAACTTGTGCGCGGTACCAGAGCCACTGCCCGGGGCAGCCATTGCTGCATCAACAGGGCGCGCGGCCTGGGACATGAGGCGCTGAGTAGCCCCCACACCCTCAGCTGCAGCCATCTTGGCGAACGCGCCCGTGGGCAAGCCATAGTCATCATCGCCCTCTGACTCCATGGTGCCCTGGTGCACAGGTGCGGACAGGCTGGGCGCCTGCACGAGCTGCCCCTTACCCTCGGCTGCTGCAGGATCTCTTATTGCGCCAACCTGTGACTTGTCATCAGCCTCCTCGCAACCCTCGTCTTCATCGTCATCACTGTCGTTCTCAAGGATACGAACGGGCCGCGTGTTGAGCGCGCGCAGGATGGGTCCGGGCAGGCCCAGCATGGTCAACATGTTGACCAGGCGCACGCGCTCCACCTTTTGCACCAAGTGCAGCTGGTAGGCAATCAGGACCAGCTGGATGATTAGCGCCTCAAGCACCAGCAAGACGATCAGCACTGCATGTGCGTGCACACAGAGCACAAGGACGGTGCCGCGTTGATGTCAGCAGCATGCAGTGTGGCTTGCCTGCAGCATGCAGTCCCTGCTGCAGTGTGTGATCCCTGCAGCACAATGTCCCTACAACGAGCGATCACTGCAGATGGACCCAGATCCCTGCCCTGAACAGATCCTGACCAGCTGTCACTGTGTTTGGGTTTGTTTTAGGGCATCTGAGACCCGAGAACTGTCGTGCTATTGTTGTGCCCAGCCGCTCACTTGAACTTGCAATGCATCAAGGAACGCGGTAAAGAGACCATGACATGGATGAGGCACAGTCTGATGTCAGTGCATAGTCGACAGCTCACCAATCTTGAGCTGACTGAGGGACTCCCATGCATCGACAGCCATGTAGTCTAAGGACTTGGCGTAGGCATCGAAGATGGTGTACTGGTTATCGACCAGGAAGTGGTAGTGGCGTGAGCTGCTCACCAGCAGGGGCGCACTCTCCTGAAACCACAGCAGCTGCCGCGCGTTTTGCATGAAGCGGTTGCCTGCATGGCAAGCCAGCCAGGAGATGAGGCTGTGTCACGGGTGAAAACGTCTAGCTAGGGCACCAGCGCACTACAAACTGAGGCAGTACCTGTAGCTGCCTGCACCCCACCCAGGCAAGGCTGCCATGTGCATCAGTGCGAGCCTTACCAAGAACGAACAGTGCAGCACGCGACTCTTCACGGAAAGGCGTCTGGGTATCATAGTAGTTGGTGTAGTTGATCTGCAGGGCAGCGATTGACCGCTGGTCAGTCGATGCATACAGTTGATGTGGCCTGGTGCAGCTTTTGCACACAAGAACAGAGTAGGGGCACCGCCTTTCCACAGTCCAGGAGCAGCACCTGATAAGCTTGCGAGCATGGCGATCGAGCCTCAACTCACGATGACTGCAACGACGGGGCCCCAGCAAGCAGCCCTGCAACCACATAAGACCCAAAGACCCAAAGAAGAATGCTAACGCCACAAATATACAACACCCCCCTGCCGCTGGACCCCACATGCACAAGGAGACCCTTGCCCCAGACACTTACTGTTGGAGTATCCCACAATGTCCGGGCATCCTTACTGGTCAGCTTCTGCGGCTTCCCAATGCCAAGGTACACAGCCTGTGGAAGAAAGCAGAGGAAGAGCAAGCAGAGGACAGAGTGTCGCACACACACTTGCAACATATGCCCCTCACCCTTCTCTGCAGCATTTGTGGGTGGCGGCTGCACTGCAAGAAGCCGCATGGTTGGCCACTGTGGTGAAGCCCTGCACTGGTATCATTTCCCAGATCCTTTCTGCAAACAAAATCTCTGCAATCCATGTCCTGCAAGCCACCAGCCCACCTGATGGTGCTCCTCCATGTCATCAATAATTGTTGCCATGCGATTCACCAGGCTGCTTCTCTTGCCAGCCACATTGTTGCACACATTCTCTGGGTCAAAGGTGTCATTTCGCTCGCCATTTGCATAGAAAATGGGGAAGCAGTACCTGTGGGCACATTGAATTCAAGTCACAGTTGTCAGCCCTTCGGGCCCCAGCTGCTGGCCTTACGGTCCCTGAACATGCCGGCAGACAACCAACAACATAACATGTTGAATGAGAGATGCACAGAGGCACAGCCGCAGCAGCAGATGCCGCCATCGCCGTCGCAGCAGTAGCAGCAAGCAGCAGCGGCAGCAGCAGCAGCAGCGGCGGCAACAGAAAGCAGCAGCAGCAAGCAGCAGCGGCAGCGGCAGCAGCAGCAGCGGCAGCAGCAGCAGCAGCAGCAGCAGCGGCAGCAGCAGCAGCAGCAGCAGCAGCAACAGCAAGCAGCAGCAGCAACAGCAACAGCAAGCAGCAGCAGCAAGCAGAGGCGGCAGCGGCAGCAGCAGCAGCGGCAACAGCAGCAGCGGCAGCGGCGGCATCAGCAGCAGCTTCAGCTTCACTCACGCAGCCACTTGGGCACGGACGACGGTGACTTGAGAGCGGTCTGTAGCTGCGTGCATGGACGCCAGGGCAACACAGGGAAGCAGTGGTTCGCATTGGTCCAGGAGAACTTGGGGCCCAGGTTCAGAACGAGGTGACTAACACAAAAGAATAAGAAAATCATCAATTGCGGGCCAGCGAGTGTGTAGTGGTAGAGGGACATGCGTGGCCTGTTACTCACTTAGAGCATTGCTGTGCACCTTGTTGATCTTCCTGTGGTGTGCACGGAGAGCAGCACGCAGCCATTAGTAAGACAGCGCAAACAACCCTATGACAGCTGGCAACCGACAGATGCAAGAGCGTGGTTGGTGCGATACACCCCAGTCGCATACTCTCCACAGCATGCACTGTGCTGTACAATTATACATGCTGTACCCAAAGCGCCAGCGCTGCCCAGGCCTCCCCTTGCTGTTTGCCATGCGTACGTGCCCATGCCATGCCGATGGTGCAGACTAGCTACTAGCATGTAGCAGCATGTAGTACACGGGCTGTGGGCGCCCAGCCCACTTACGTGTGCTGCAGGTTGAGCTGGTTCGAAAACACGACGTAGCATACCACATGCGCCATGAGCATGAGGCAGCACAGGGCCCACGTGCCATACTGCAGCCGCATGAGCGGCGTGAGCAGGTACGGCCCATGCAGCATGCGCGTCAGCTTCTTCACGACACGGCCCCGGCGCGAATCCACCAGGATTTCCTCGGTCACTGCTGACGTGGCGACAGAGAATCCTTGGCTGTGCGTCTCGTCCTCCTCAGTCTGACCCCCACTCGACTCACTCGCATCGTCATTGCCAGCTGGCGCTTTGGACAAGGCTGATTTGGACACAGGTGCGGCTACTAGTGCCTCATCAGGCAGCAGGCTGGCCATGTGCTCGATCTCCTTGGTCATGGGGTCGATCCTGTGAGATGCACGCCTGCCGCCCTTGGCCTTGCCTTCCATCTTCTGAAGTGCAGACTCGTCCTCGTCCCCCTCCTGCACGTCTGGGAGAGGGGAGCCGCTGCGGCCGGCCCTGGCTGCTGCACGGCTGTCATCCTGCTGCTGGGAGATTGTTCGCACCCACCGGGCCACAAACTCGCTCGAGGGGTTGGCACCTGCCACGTCCCTGTCACCCCCGTGCTCCTCCTCATCACTATCCACCCTTATCGCACGATCTGTACGCCCCTCGCCCCCCTCATCCTCTTCCTCATCCAGATCTGCAGCGGCCACGTCGTGCTCCGCCAGCTTCAGGTCCATCGCAGTCAGGCGCCCGCCTTTGTCCTCTTCCAACCCAGCCCCCTCCTCCTCGTCGTCCTCTGTGTCACCGCCGCTGCGGCTGGAGCTGCCAGCAGCTGAGCTGCCTGCGCGCTGTGCATGCTCGAGGCCCAGTGCCACAAACAGGTTGGCACGCGCGCCAGCAAATGTGGTGTCGGGATGCACCGTGGCCTCGATGCGCGTCTTCGCACCCAGCCCCTCACTCATAGACACCCCTTGGATGATGAGCCGCATGGTGCCACCATCTGGATGGGGCCCAGTGAAACCCTGTGGCTGGGACATGGTGCCATGAACCACACGCTTCAGGCCCCCCCGCTTCTGCTTGATCTGCATCATCCTCTCCCACGTCGTGTGCTTGGGCACAGATAGGAAGCGGGACAGGGGCTGCTTGATGAGTGAGCTGCTGGGCATGCCCACGACCAAGCCCAGCAATGGGTCAGCCTTGCGGATCACTAATCGCTCATCAAGCTCCACCGTGCCTGCGATTGACACAGCAAGACCAGTATAGACTAGTTTAGTATTCTAGCATAACAGGACATTAAGACAACCAAGACATATGGTAAGAGGAGTAAGAGGATAAAGGCATCGAGTGCTGCAGCTGCGCCATGCGGGTGTCTGATACTGACATGCAACTTTCTAGCGCGTAGCAGCCTAGATGACATGAATTAGCAAGCAGAAAATCACCATGACCAGCTCTCGTGTAGTTGCATCATATATTAATACATAATAACACGGCATCAGGTCGAAGGCAATTGTGACAGCTGGAGGTAGCCAACTGAAGAGGGGTTGCAGCAAGCCCTGCCAGATGCAGCTGATGGCCAGCAGGCAACGTGTGGCAACAGCTGCATGTCAGGCTCTTTGCCCCTGGCTGCAGCTTCAGCGCACAAGCACGGACTCTATCCCTTTAATCAACTTGATTTGACTGTGAAGATCTGCACAGTCAGCGCGCACCTGCCAGCAGGTCGCGGCGCCACATCATGAGCTTGATCTTCTGCTGCCCATCCTCCTCATAGCTCTCCACCAGCAGCACCGCGCTCTTGGGAGCAGCGCTCTTCTCAGACTTGTTTTTGCCACCAGACAGGATATCGGCCAGTGTCTTGTCATGCTTTGTCTGCAGGATCAAGTATCAGCACGACAGCACAAGACACCATCACTAACCATACAACGACAGCACTGACCAGAGAATACCGCAACGATGGGTCATCAAGGCAGTGTGTCAGTGGGTCACCAGGGCAGTGCACAGCAAGGCTGTTTTCAAGCTGACAAAGACGGGGCCGCACATCTGAGGCAGCGCTCTGGTTGACAGCCCTGGGAGGCTTGACTTGCACACGCCAGGAAGAGCCTGCAAGACATCGCAAACACATCCACACATGACGTGATGTAAGTAAGTTACTCAGTAAGTCTACACCTGTATACAGGCGTGTGTCAGGGAGGGGCTCTGGGTTACTCCAGTTCCTGCACAGCAGGTGGCCTCACCCATTCAACACACGCCATTGGCCGCCACAAGTCATGCAAGCATGATGTACACATGTGCTCCAGATGTATGGCGGTTACCTGGCATTGCATGCTCGTGTTCCAGTAGGGCGAGCAACATCAATTGCACCTCAGTAGTACCGGTGCGCTCGTGCCATTCCTGGAATACGTCCAGTACCTCGGCCACATGCAGGCCTTTGACCAGGTTTGACTTCCAGCCAAACAGCATGGATTCCTCAGGCTCGACACCAGTGATGATGCCGTCCATACCCAGAGAGATGCTCACACAACGTGAGTGCCTGAACTGGGCCTCAGTGGCCTTGGAGATCTGCAGCGCACCATCCGCCAAGAACAGCTTGGGAAATAAAGCCTTTTGAGCACTTGAGCAGTACTGTTTCACTTTGGGTGAAGTCCTGCAGCAGTGGGGCTAGGATTCGTTCATCTGGCTGCCGCTGAACAGGGAGTGCAGTAGAACATGTTTGTGGATGCATAGCATCATTCAGCTGCAGAGCCAGCAGCCACACGGCTCACCTGCACGATGTGCTTGGTGCCCATGTTGTCACTCTCCTGCTGGCTGATGGCCAGCTGCACAGGGACTAACACATTCACTGAACTCTCCATATGCACCACGGTGTCAGAGCGACAGCTCGTCCTGGGCCAGGTGTGGGGGTAGTCCTGGAGCCACTTGGCGTGCATGGAGCTGTAGGGTGCGGGGAGCAGCTGCGCGCAGGGTGGTGTCAGAAAGCAAGTCGATCAAAGTTGCTGTGCTGGAAGATGATACAACCTGACGTGATTCGAGGTTGTCTGTGTGTCGTGGAATCAGGGAATCGCAGCACCCCTGATGGGAAACGCTGTAACAAATCAAGTCAAGTGTGTCGTGGAAGTTTGGTGAGCTGGCTAGCGGGCCTGGGTGATGGTCAGCACCTCTTGACTCCTCAATCAGGATGGTGGTCTGGGTGATAGTCAGCAGCTCTTTAAGTATGCATGGGACAGCAACCCCAGCTCGGTTATCTGACGGCAGCAGAACAACTCAAGCCACGCACCTCATGTAGCTTCATCTTCTGCATCTTCTTGTACGGGTAGCCCAGAGTAACAGACAGCTCGTAGGACACAAAGGACATGGTGCCGTGAGTGTCGGTCACCTGCCACCACGCAAGCAAGATGCGAGGCATGGTAGTCAGGGGAGGCTCGTGTTCTTTGAGGAGCGTTCCTGCTGCAGATATCTTGTCTCAAACATCAGCAGTCTGCATACCGTATATAATGCCAGTTGGAGTCTTCCCAATGACGCAGCACACATACAGCTACATACATGCACACAGCCGCATACAAGCACACAGCCACATACATACAGCTGTGCACGTACCAGCAGCATTGCATCTTTGCCATCCATGCGCTGCACGTTGACCACAAAGATGCGCTGAGAGTCCGTGCCCCCCAGCCTGACCGTGCACTTGACAGGGATGGGCTTGAGGTACTTGTTCACAGCCTTGAGCTCTGCAGTCAACTTGCCCTGCTCAAAATCTGCCGCAGGCGCCTGCTGGCATGCCACCAGCAGCTGATTGGCTGCCGCAGCATCTGTGGTCAGTGATGCCCATGTCTGTCCGATGAGCTCCTCGCTAGGAATGCCCACCAGGCTGCTGAATTGCTGGTCGCAGCACAGCACTGTGCCCATGGGTGAAATCCACACGCGCACAGTGGAGGTGCTGGGAGTCTGAGGCCGGATAAGACCAAGGAAGACACAATCAGAGCCCACACCAGTCAGCTTGGTCACACACAGCTCCACAGGAAAGACGTAGCGCTCCCTGTGCAGTGCCACCAGCTGACGGACTGTGTCCAAGAGGTGGGGTTCCATGGTGCTGGTGTAGCGCTGCAGGTAGGATGCGTGGCGCTGGTTGAAAGGGGGCGGCATGAGCATGGAGACATTGCAGCCCTCCAGCTCGGACTTTGCATAGCCTGCGCATCAGGGGAGGGTGTGAGCAGATCAAGAGGCAGTCAGCTGCTGTCACAGTCAGCTGTCAGGTCAGCTGTACAGCAGTCAGAGTTGTACATCTGGCAGAGTTGTACAGCAGCATGTTTTCATGCTCCTGCTTGCCTATATCTTGGAGGTGCACTGCTGCAAAGTTTGGGGCCAAGGAGGGCAGGGCAGGCCAGCCTGGACTTGATAGAAACTCACCAAACAGCTCCGTGATGCCGGCGCTCACCATCATGATGTTGCCAACCGCATCGATCACCACCTGGTCAGGTGTAGCGTTGCATATGTGCATAACAAATCATGGAGCAGGCTTGCGCGCAAGGTAATACAGGCAAAACACCACGTGCAACATCGAGCTGCTTGAACAGGTTGACTGGAAAACCAGACAGAGTCTTCAACATGCTGGCACATGATGCACCACAAATCACACGATGAATCTTCCAGTGCAACAACCTCTGGACCCAGTAACACAACCTCTGGACCCAGCAAATTGAATGCGTGCTGCCCATTCGTACCACTGCATCCTCAGCAGCGTTCATCGTCGTCAGGAACTCTGGCTTCCCCTGGCCCGCCCAATCATAGTCCAGGCTGCAAGTGCAGTATGGCAGGCAGGCACATCCATACCACCATCAGCACGGCATGCTTGCAGGCATCAAGCGCAGCTCACAGGGGAAAGCAGGCTGTGCATGTGCAGGTAGCAAGGTAATAGTCCTTGCACTGTTTCATAGTACACACCTCCAACCTGGTACATGCAGTCCCATACCACACACCTCATGATACCATCTGTTGCGCCCTTGCGGGTGGCCTCCGCATAGTACCGTGCTGCGCCAGACATGTCATTCTTGACTTCCTCCAGGAACTTGCCGTAGCACCTGTGAAGATAGAGCCGTGCAGTCATCGCATGCGTGTTGCGCAGCCAGAGTAAGGGGCCTGCATCTGGATGCAGCCCGCGTGTTCGGGCAGGGACACTGCACTCATGGCAGCTGCAGAGTTGGGCTGCAAGTAGGCACAGCCACTGGCCATCAAGAACGGGTGCTGCAAGTTATGTAGATCACTGCACAGCCACAGTCTATATGACTATACTGCCACAGGGTGCCCGAACCTTGTAGCCTATGCCCTACAGCAAGCAGTCCACCCCCTGCTGGATCACAAAAGCCTTTCATCCTGCTGCTCACTTGATGAGCTTGCCAGAGTCTGGGTAGCGCTCCATCACACGTCGGTACACCTGCTGCGCGCGCTCCACATTGTAATCCAGCTCCCTGAACGCCTTCTTTATGTTGGCTACCTTGGCTGTGGAGTGGATGAGCAGCTTCCAGAGATCCCTGCTGGCCTGTATTGCCTCACGATGCACGCGAATGCAGGCGCGGTAGTTGCGCTTGAACTCCACGTATGCCTGCAGATCGAACGCGCCATCCTTGGCCGAGTCCTTCAACCGCTTGCTGTTCTCCACTGTCGCAAAGATCTGCAGGATCGCAGGGCATCCACCGTGGCATGCATCACGTCAGTGGCTTGATGTGATGCCTTGATGTGATGCCCCAGCGGCAGGGCCCATGCTTGGTCAGCAGTGCTTGGTCAACCAGAAGCGAGAAGG